>CAIGRP010083147.1:0-16108 GCA_903798385.1 Fraxinus cuspidata
TTTCCTAACTTTCCTATGTAGGATAAGTGTCTGAGAATTTCTAATAAATCAAATTAAAGTTGACCCATTTATTGACACATTTCCAACAATTTAAACCTATCAAAGTTATCCTTGGACCTTGAGATAATCTCTAAAATGGCCATCCTATGCAAACTTGATGTCATTATACATTAACAATTGATTTAACTTAAAATTGTACTAAACCCGGCCAACCGATCGATCGATCGATCAAGCGGGAATCATTGATCTGGATCCACAATACGGATTTGGGTTTAGTTGGTATTTGCATCTAACGGAGAAACGAGAGAAGGGGGTGGAAGGAGGAGTTGAGTTAGAGATATCGAAATTCCCAAAACAAGTATTGATTTTCTATGATGAGGTCGATTATTGTCCGATCCTCGACTTTTTGTCTTCTTTAGATTAATATTTGGTACGGATTTGAAAACATTAACAATATGTATGTATGCATGTAAATTCCAAATCAATGAAAGAGGTGTTATTTATCTTGTAATTAAAGGGACAAATGACAAATATATAGTACTTACTTAGCTCATGTTAGGTACCGCTAAAAAAATCGATTACAATATAAGTTACAGTAAATAATTAATTTTAACCACACATTTCGTATGACCCATAATTTTTCAACCATACATTCCATCAACTTTTTTTCAAAATCTGCTAAAATTTGAATTTAATATCTATCAAACATGTGCTTAGAGTTGACAAATAGCACTAATGGAGTTGCATAAATATGTAGACAAATCATGTCGAGAGATCGTGGAACAAGGTTATTATAACTTATATAAATGTTATATCACCTGTGCGATGAGGTTTCATTAATTAATAGAACCGTCGACTTGACAATTAACAAAATAAATTCAATTGAGGTGAAGCACGATATATGGAGTAAACAATTCATCGTGCTTAGCTAATTCCACTTTCTTGAAGGTTTCACAAAATAAAAAACAATCTTGCAATTAAATAAATTAGGGTTAGTTGGAGTTGACATATGATAAATTTCTTGTACCAAGCGATTAACAAGACAACTCACTGTAATCGCAGCCGCCAAGAACTTATTTTGTCAAGTCTAAGCCGCAAGCTAGGCCTTGTGAGTACCAAAGTAGTACTAGCATTCAAGATTATGATTGATTGATGTCCATGATTAGAAATGTCAGTTATACGGGTGAGACCATGTGCATTATCATCCAGTGGTCCTCGTTCACCTTGTCCAAGTATAAAAACTAACACTTAATGTCATTAAAAGATAATGCAAGTTTAGACTCTTAAAGTGATATTCTTGCCACCCATTTATTCATCTCCCAAAGCCGACCCCCCTTTCTTTTATTGGAAGCTCATATTTTAAGCTCTTACACATCCATAATTATTTCTCGAATTAACTGACAGTCGGAGTGCGAGCGGCCAACTCACCCCCCCCCCAGGAGAAGGCCACATGTGTCTAATGGTTTATTCAAGTGCGCAGGAATCTAACTTGCGTGGACGTGAGAGGCTTTAGAATCGGTTGACTATCTCATTAAAACATTTTTAGGGGTCAACAAAATTAATAATTTTATGCAATTCCAACTTATAGGAATTCTATTAGGAGCATGTTTGGATATGTTAAAGAGTACGAAGACTCAAAATTTGTTTTGTCCGGGCCAAAAAGCTTACGGTATGATACGTGAAACTAAAATCATGAAACAGGGGTACGGGGTGGAAGATATGAACCTTTTTTTTTTATTATAGATATTATGTATATTAGGGTTTCATAATATTGTATGATATAGTGAATTTTCTCCCCCCATATCCGTGATTTTTCCCGTCTTTGGTATTCACGTAAATTTTGGGTTCTTGTACCTATCCTCATTTTTGTGTAACATACTTTTACCTTCTTTACTAAGTAATTAAGTATATCTTAGAATATATAATATTTATTTTGAAAAAATTAAAAAAAAAAAGTCAATTAATTATATTGAGATTAGTATTTATTTTTGTACCAGTAAACAATTTTTCCTTGTATGAAAATAGTTATATTCAAAATCCAGACTTAGAGACTTTTTAAATGATGATTATTATTATTATAAAGATCAAAAACTCGAAAATAAACTTTAAGAGACTATTTATTTTAACTTTTTGAAACTAAAGAGTGAGATAATTTATATTTTATCATGATTGCGTATAATAAATTGCTAGTTTCAATGACTCATTGCTTAAATTATTATATTATATTGAATATTTTAGCTATTGACATCTAAAAATATATCATAAATGATTGTTTAAAATAGTAAAATGAAGAGAAAAAAATAAAAACATCGTCTGACATATAAAAAAAAACTTACTCTTTAAATTTAAAGATACTCTCTATAATGATTAAAATATTGTTTAAAAATAAAGAGTCTTTTGAAAATACTTTTAAGAACTAGTTACTAAAGTGACAGACAAACTTAAAATTTTCTTTTTTTCTCGATTTTCTTGTTCTTGTTTCATGTTTTGTTCTCCAATTCTAGGTTCCAATTTCCGTCTCTCACTGCCTCGAGATTTTCCAACATATATACAGAGGTCAAATGAGAATACATTCATGCCAAAACAATAAACATACACGCATAATATTAGGGTTACCTGGATTTGGCAAATGACAAATTAATAATTTTTTTTTCAATTCCAACTCAAAGAAATCAGAATAGACTGAGCCCGCGAATTAGTGTCTTGAATTAACTGGTAACAAACTTTAAAATGAAATTTTCTAGTCTTCAGTTTTTCGTTGTCATGTGCTATCTAAATAAACAGTTCCTATCTAAAATTTCATGGGAAAATATATTTTTTTTCATTAAAAAGACAGCTATACTCTTATTTGTATAAGAAAAAGAAAAGAAAAGAAAGAAGAGAAAGAAAAGCTCTAGCATAACCAATGCATGTTTAAAGCTTGTTTGGTAATATTAACATGAACTATACAACATTAAACCCAAAAAAAAAAAATTTGATTATAAAATAATATATGAAACTATCAAACCTTTTAACAAGAAGTTCCTTGTCATGTTACCTTAGACCGATGACCTTAGAGATTACTCCAAACCATCACTTTTAGTATGTGGGCAAATCTTTCTTTTACAACTATATAAGCAGAAGTGGGGATTCTTTCTTAAATAAACAATTTGAGATTCTGGTCCAAATGGTAGTTGGTTTTCAATTTTTGGTGGAGCCGTCCTGAACTCATACATTTAGTTGTCCAAACTGTCTTTTATGACAGACTACATCCAATTATTCGATTAACTTTGTGTGTGGCTTTCACCTTCATTTTTCTCGTATTCATATTATTAAATGCGATTTTGGATGATAAAAGAGTAATGTTATTCAAAAACATTGGTGCTAAACACCAACTTAGGTGATAACTAAATGATATTAAATGATAAATTCATTTAAATGCAAGATCACGTGATTCACTTAATTGAACTTATTAAGTGAAGTCACATGAATTGGTGTTCTAACATCACCGATGCTAAATATAATTATTCTTTTGAAAATCATATTCTTATTGTATTGAATCACAGTATGTATTTGATTAGGAATCAATTCTGGTGATAACTTAATAAATAATTGAGAATTTCAATAAATAGCTATTTAGCGAAAGATGAAAAGAGGCAAATTAAAGAGAAGGATCTGAAATATGGCGAGATATCAAAAGATAAACGAGAGTTGAAAAAATTGACGAAACTAATAGAAAAATGGAATTTGCCTATTGTATCAAGTTGTAAATTAAATTGTTAGGTGCTAAAGCTAATCGGATCATTTTCTGGTCATGAAAGTCTTGTAAGTATACTAGAAAATATTCTTTGAGACAACTCTATATCCAACATTTGTAGTCTTAAAGAGTCCACATACATATACAAACAAGGGAAAGTAGAAATAATTAGATAAATAATTTTAAAAACAAAAACAAATTGAGACCAGCCTTGATCGAATAACTGAAGAAATATAGCAGAAAATAAATTCTATTACATAATTGATCTTTGGTTTTTCCACCCATTTCCTACTTAGTTTTACTTGGTGAGTGTTTTGGGTAAGGAGACGTCATAAGTTGTTAGAACTTTTTTTAAGAGGATTTCATATCATCAACTCCATGTCGATGGTAAGAAACATGGGGAAAAAGTTTTTCATACCAAGAAATTCAAAGAAGTCATTTAAGGAAAAAAACAACAAAATAAAGAGCGACAATCATAAAACGAAGAATAGGGAGATTATGTCAACGAACTAAAAGTAGACTTTTTTTCAAACCTGGAAAAACTAAGCATAAATTTTTCAACAACAAAAGCAATCTAGAAAAAAATTTGGAGAAAAAAATTACAAGCAGACTTATTCTGCAAACCCACCAAATTTCGAAGGATCCCCCAATATATTCTCCTTTTTCTTTTCGTTTTTCGCACTGGGTGCGTAAATTGTCACCAGCCAATGGTGGTAGGGTGGGACGGGGTTTACGGGATGGGTTCATGAAAAGATTTAAACAATTTTTCTTTTTGGTTTTTCTTTTTTTTCAATTTCTTTCTTTTCTTTTATAATTTAAAATAATATAAAAATTAGGTTGGGCCTGAGGTATTGTCTTGCTAAATAGTTTGGGACAAAATTTGGCATATTGACTAGATGACGGGTGATTCGTCAACAATTCAACTGGTCAAGTCAATCCATGAATGGGGTCATGCTCATGTAGATCGAGTTGAGCTAATAATCAAAAGGATAAAATAGGAGTTGAAAACCACTATCATCCTCATCTTGTCGTTGATTTTCAGAAATCTAAGACTAAGATGGAATGAGACGAAATTAAAAGATTCCCATTTACAACGTCGTTTAATTATTTATTTTTTAATATTAATTTTTAAAAATGCAATTTAAATTGATAAACATAAAATAATAGAATAAAAATATATCTGAAGTTGAGGGATGGTCAATGGTCATAATCGAATATATTTGAAGTTGAGCCTAGGGATGTCGATTCAATTCGTGAGCTCGAGCTGCACGCAATTTAACCTGTAAAAAACCCAATAATGCCCAGGCTTAAAGCCCTGGCCGAGCCTCGATTTTTCAAAAGAGATTCAGATCGACTCGGACCAAAAAAGCCCAATAAGGCCCAAGCCTAAAGCTTGAAGCCAAGCCTCAATTTTTCGGCCGAGCTTCAGCTCAGCTTGGGCCAAAAAAGCCCGAGTCATTTTTTGTTCGGGCCGCACCCGAGCCACCTTGACTCGGTTCATTTACATCCCTAGCTGAGCCAACCCTCAAACTCTAATGTTTTTTTCAAAAATAATAAAAAATAGAGTTTATAAATTAGCCTCGTATTTAAAAAAAAATAAAAATTTACATAATAGACAAAAAAAATTCGTTCTTTTTCCTGACTAATAACCAATTAGTCAGGAGCCCCACAAGCTTGCCCGTAAAGCTCATTCGCTCAGGACCTCAAGCTAACTTTGAATTCCACATTAATGTCATTTAAAAATCATTAGTGTTATATCTTGATCCAGGTGGCAATAAATAAGATTTAATGATGGACATAATTAAATTTCAAATGAATTCAAAGTACAACTGCGAATAATTAATAGATACTGTATCAAGAAGAAAATAATACTGTAAGGCAAGATTCATTAGCAGCTTGTTCTGAATTTGATAATTCAAACAACACATAAAAAACAAGAAATTAAAGTATTAGTGAACATACAATACCTATTTCAAAGAGGTCCGGATGCAAAGTTGCTCGAGTCAGTAAAGACCAACAGCACCCCAAAGTTGGACAGAGATAATTGACCACAGCAAAAATAGATGATTTTTATTTATGGAAGTTCATATCCTTTATTGCATTTTGATAACAAAAGTAAAGTACAGAGCCGAAGATTTGCAGAATAGCGGTTGAGAAAAATTTAGCTGTAATTCTGGAAACTCTACCATGGAGGAAAGAGAAGGGTCAATTCTCTATACAGATTTCTGCTGGCTGTAACGTATAATTCCCTGGACGTCAAAAACGCCAGGAGGGAAAACAGGGTCAGTCGCTGCTCGTACAGCAACCTTTGCAACTGCTGTAACATTAACAGGCCGAGTGAAGAGAGGTCCAACAAGGGGTACTTGGGTCAGTGGTTTTGCATGTTGGAGAACCTGCAAATAATCATTACATAAACTTCAGCATTTATCTGCTTAAATGATTTAGCACTAGGGAAAGTTGCTAAATATGGAATTATGCTTAATTTTAGTCAGTAGTTGTGCACATCTACATATCTTACCATTTCCAGTGGAGAACCGATGACACCTAGAGGCAACTTCATACTGCCAACACGACGAGTTCCATAAATAAACCCCGGCCTAAGAATTATGCCTGATGCAACATGAACTCAGGTTAGGATTGAAAAAAGTCCTATTCAATTTTCAATAAGTGCCAACATATGAGAATTTAGGAGTGCAGATAAAATGAAGCCCGAGAGTTCAAATATCTGAATATGTTTGGCAAATCAGGAAAGTTACAAGAAGTTTCCTTGGCCCTCAGTTGATTCTTTTCAATTCAGAGGTGTCGTAGACAAGCTATACAACACTATCAAAGAGTACAAATTCAAAATACCATAGAAAATTGAGAGGAAGAGTAAGGAGGAAAACCAACAGTGACAAACTGTCCTCCTAGTTCAGATGAATAGAAGGTAAACAGGCCACCAAAATTTTGTTTGCTAAATGAAGATTGCTAGGGATTAGTATAGGAGAATACCTCACCTCCATAGGTATACCTAGTCAATAGCTCGGTCTCAGCAGCTCTCTGCATCGTAAGACAAAAAGTAAAAAGGAAATCAAGAATACAGCATACACTTTGACTTCTTTCTTTGCATGGGTTATCAAGTACTAATGTTCTTTTCAATTATCACTTAGAACCAACAATAATTTATCCTTAAAGGTAAATTAATATCAATATTACCTTTCCTTCATAATATCCTCGTAGTAAATAATTTACCACACCGTAGTCCGCAGCAGAGATGTACACAAATCTCTTCACTCCTGTAGGTGAAAAAAAGGTTGGTAAAAAATATGAAATAAGCAAAGAGAAAAATAAAATGTAGAAAGTGCAAATCATTATCAGCTTCAGCTTCATGGGTGAAGTTACATCCGTCAAAATTAGGAAGTCAAAATAAATGAAAGTTCGTACAAATTCTCCAGACAAGCAATGCAGCTCAAAATAGTTTCACTTATAAATGACATGGTGATGGAGTTTCATATAAATAAAAAGCAAAACCACCAAAAAACACCTAGCAGGTATTAACAACAAAGCCACCCATTTTCAGCCCACTTCCAGGGTTTTTTCTGGTTCATACTGTCTATATAAACAGCAATAGGATTAATTAAAGTAATCTGCAACTTCTACATAGAAAGAAAAACTTGGGCTTCCAACATGTTTGTACTTATAATTATAACAATTTAAATGAAATCATATAGCCCAAAATTTTCCCTTCATTTAACTTTTTACAATTTCAGGGAGCACCAAACTAGAGAAAACACACATAGAAGACCAGAGTTAAAAGGCCATGGTGCAAATTATTTAGATGTTGCTGCAGATACTACTGTAATTTCCACGATGGAAATATCTCAAACAAGTTGCAGAGGTCAGATACAATTTTGAATTAGAAATTATAAAGAAATTGTCCAAGGAAATCTTCATGTGAATCCTAACATCTAATTTGCCCTTCATATGCTCATTAATATTATCAAAATCAACAAGAAGACAAGGATAAGTTATCAATCATTATACAGGGAAAAAAATTAATCAATACCAGTACCTTCTTCAGAAGCAGCTCTAATAGCATTGATATTTGCAGTCCCGTTGATTTTATACATGTAAGAGTTGGAACCAAAACCACCAACACAAGAAATCTGCAACAGCAACACTAGCACCAGTTACAATATGAAAACTTTGCATAAGGACAAAAACTGAGATACTTAATCAGCCTACTTATAAGAACAATAATCATCAGGAAACAAATAAAAAATACCAGAAAAAAGATGTAAGCAAAATTCCGAAACCATAGGTTGGCTTTGTGATTAAGGTATCACCAATCCTACAAATGTTGCAATGTCAAGTCTCGTCTCAGGGGAGGTAGGGAAGATTTGGAGACAGGAAGAGATTGGCCTCTAATGCAGAACTAATGCGGCAAACAATCAGCTGCACTCCCACCCGTCCGGAAAAAAACGTAGTACAAAAACAACTAGCTAAGCTTCATCTCAAATAAACTAAGGGTCCAACGCAGGTATCCTTTCTTGCACCCTATGTTCAATCTTATTGATTTTTTGTCCTTCTGTAGCCCAATAATCTATCTTGTAGAGCTGGTCTAAGAACTTTCCTTCTAACTTTATGGGATTTTAAGATCACATGGTATCCCCGTAGCACTTCTCTACTTTGACTCGCTGACATCCTAGCATTACATCCCCTTTCACTACTTCCTTTCTTATTATAAATCGATCATTAATACTTAAAATAATCCCTCTTTCGTATGACAAGATCCTCTATTTTGACGATCCTAGTTCCAGTTATGAAAATAGTACAGTGAGTAATCTATTGCCCTTCCATCCCCCGTCCCAACAACAACTATAAGCAAAAGAAAATGGAAGATGAGAGAATACATGAAAGCCCTAAGGCAATAATAATTTAACTTTTTTTATTATCAAATAACTGTGATGAAACCAATGTTCATCCATTCTCTGCTAGCGTTATCATATAAGTTGACAGGTCAGGTGATACGCACAACTGAAGTTACTCCTTTTAGTGCATCCTTCCATGAGTCAGTTGAAAGTAGATTTCCTGAAAGAAGGAACATGGGAAATTGAAATGTTTAGAGGTCCAGTCATCTCTTTTCACAAAAGAAAACAAAATAACATGGCACTGCAACTAGCAGACCTTCATGCCAAGTCACGCGGTTAGCCCAAGGTTCTTGAATGGATGACCTACCCGATCTACAAAAGGCAAAAACCAGTCTTGAGCATCAAAATGGAAGCAAAACCGTAATCACATGGCACAACAAACAGGCATACACAACATATAATCCACAGAAAATGAATTGGCAAATAGTTCCAACTGGAAATACTGATACATACTAACCAAAAAAGTTAGTGAACATACAGTTTCCTATCCTTTGCATCAGGAAACTTATGTTCTACATATCAAATAATATCTATCCTCCTTCTGAACTCGCTTTCTATGTCAACTTGTTGAAACTTAATACCCATACATGGGTGCAGAAGAAAGTCAAAGGTAAACTCTCACCAAATCAATATAGTCCACCTTGAGCAACATATCAAATCTCCATTTTCAAATCATTTATATACAATGACTAGCACAGCTGATTTCTTGCAGAATGTTGCATTCATCACATTGTAAAGAATATTAAGAACAAAATAATGGATAAATAGTTGTGACAACTTTTCTATTTAGACCACATATAATTTACGGAAAAAAGAAAGAAAGAAGCTATTATATTAATTATGTCACTAAACGGACGAGATAAATCAAAAACCATCCAGGTTCACTCAGTGTTTCACCCAGCACATGTCCTTGAAGAACACTAATGACCTCATGGATCATGGTTTTGAAAATATATTCTTCAGTAACAGGGATGCTAAATATTTCCCCATGTTAATGCCAAATAAAATGATGATCTACTCATTCCTTGAGCCAAGCAAAACGGGAGACATTCAGTGAAAAGATAGACAGAAGAATTTGATAGGGCTTCATAAACACCAAGTTGACAGATGAATCAAACTATCTGCAGGATTATAATTATAAAAAAGGAAATCAGCTAAATTGAGAATCGAGGCAAATACCTGCTGAGACTAGCAACTGCTAAACCATGATCTAAAGCTTCCTTGCAAACATGTGAACCGACAAATCCATTTCCCCCTAGGACAAGTAACTGAATTAAAAGTACCATTGTGAGGACAAATATCCATATTCGAAGGGTATGTAATTTAAGCCAAATTTACCTTTTCTGTTGGAGGTGGGGGGACATCTACTGTCTCTGCTTCCTCAACCTTGAAGGGTTCATCAACTTTTGTAGAATCTTTACCATCAGTATTTTTGTTAGATTCAGTAGATAAAAACCGTCCATTTCTTGAGGAGGCTATTTCTCTGTTTCAATGAGAGAGAGAATAAGATCAAATGATACAGATAAACATCCCTGAAGCAGGATATAAATGAGAATAAGGAGGAAATGAAGAGAAGTAAAAGACACAAAAAGAAGTAAATTGAAGCATCTCAAGTTGATATTAACCATAAAACTTTGTCTAATATGTAATAATTCAAACTATTAAGCGATGCTAAACCTTTTTTCTCTAGTCCTCTAGTATTTCATTTGTTGTAGATTTTTTTGAGTCATTTCATGTAATTGAGAAGTCAATCTCCATCTGTCAAAAACATGCATCTCGTCCAAGACAGTTCATTCCTTGTGGAAAATTAGGCCAGTTGTGGATAAAAATATTCTTTCTAGTTCTTCAGCATTATCACAATACAAATGCTGTTAGATTCAACTATCTGCTTCCATACCAAATGGATAAGGAAGTTTAATCTATACCTTCCAAGATCTGAGGTACTTACCTTTAACTTTATTGGCAGATCAGAGGAACAATATATGAATTTGAATACTTTTTTCTTCATCAAAATTCTCATAGAACAAATCAAAAACATGCATCTCGTCCAAGACAGTTCATTCCTCGTGGGAAATTAGGCCAGTTGTGGATAAAAATATTCTTTCTAGTTCTTCAGCATTACACAATGCTAATGCTGTTAGATTCAACTATCTGCTTCCATGCCAAATGGATAAGGAAGTTTAATCTATACCTTCCAAGATCTGAGGTACTCATCTTTAACTTTATTGGCAGATCAGAGGAACAATATATGAATTTGAATACTTTTTTCTTCATCAAAATTCTCATAGAACAAATCATAAACATGCATCTCGTCCAAGACAGTTCATTCCTTGTGGGAAATTAGGCCAGTTGTGGATAAAAATATTCTTTCTAGTTCTTCAGCATTATCACAATGCAAATGCTGTTAGATTCAACTATCTGCTTCCATGCCAAATAGATAAGGAAGTTTAATCTATACTTTCCAAGATCTGAGGTACTTATCTTTAACTTTATAGGCAGATCAGAGGAACAATATATGAATTTGAATACTTTTTTCTTCATCAAAATTCTTATAGAACAAACATGGATTTCATACATCAGTAGTAAGATGAACTGATGAACTTCAATACCAATTACTTGGTATAAATGACAGAGATGATAAGAAATAAACAATTTCAATGTCCTAAAGGGGTTAGCTTGTGAAAGCAGCTCAAGGCATAGAAAGTATTTAGAGTGATTTACTATTTTTCTAAAAAGAGGATAACTAGTAGTTCATCAATTCGTGAATTATTTTTATCAGTGTCTCACATGAAATACATCTATACGCAACTTCCCAATTTTTATTTTTTTTTTCCAAACGTAACCATGCAGTGCATCAGTTTACTAGACTGAGATGATAAGAAATAAACAATTTCAATGTCCTAAAGGGGTTAGCTTGTGAAAGCAGCTCAAGGCATAGAATGCATTTAGAGTAAATTACAATTTTTCTAAAAAGAGGTAGCCAGTAGTTCATCAATGTGAATTATTTTTACCAGTGTTTCACATGAATACGTCTATACACACCTTCCCAATTTTTTAAAATTTTTTTTTCAAATGTAATCATGCAATGCATCAGTTTACTAGACTGATTAAAAGACATCAACAAGATAATACAGCTTTGATTTTCCCTCAAAAGCTACAAAGCACGGCAAACCTCTATAACACTTTTTATCCATATAGCTATTAAAGTCTATTCCATCCAAACCCTCCACTCAAGGAAGGGAGAAAAATCAGCATCTCAAAACAGTATTTTATCAACTCCCAAGAATTCTAGGAGTAAATCTTTACTCTTGTCTCTTCCTATTGTTACATTTTTTTTCCCATTGTCGGTGTGGGTGTGGGTATTAAAAGAAGGCGGGGCATGGGTTGTTAGATAGTGCTCAATTATCCTCTAATCAAGAAACTAGCTAATTTTTTTGGCATTCCTTTATTATGGTCCATTGTTGTGTTAAAAACAAATATTTTTTTTTTATAGGAATTGTGTTAAAAACAAACAACGTGAACAGAACACAATCTCATGTTTCATCAATCAACTATCTTCTTACTTTAATAATTGACACTCCGAAATGATATTTCTGTGGCAACGTAAAAAGTCACAACGGAGAGAAAAACATTATGCCACAACAGGGGACAACATACTCAGCCCCACGTACAACAATGCCTTATTTTTGCTTGTACATCCCGCTACATGATCACCACCAAGATCAAAATCAATCTTCAGGGACAATCATTCTTCTCAATGTTGTCGAGAAAATACAGTAATTAATACACACAAACAAAAAAAGAAAAACCCATGTTCACACTTTGATTCAACAAAAATTAAAAAAGGTAACCTACATTATACATTTCCGAAAAACTATTATTACAATAATTTTGCAGTCCCAATTATTCATCATTTCCCATTAAACCATTTTTTTATTTTTTTTTTCCCTCCAGAGCTAAACCGGACTTCAGGCAATCCAACCAAAAAAATAAAATAAAATGAAAAGGGTTTTAAAAAATTAAGAGAAAAAGGGGCAGCAAATTCAAGCACTTACGAGAGTCTGGAGACGAAGAATTTCGAATTATGAATCAAGCGCGACATGATCGGCGTATGATCTAAAGCAATTGAAATTGAAATTTTGCGGAGTGTGCATATATATGCAGTAATATAGAAGGCTCTGGTTTTGTTGTATCTCCTCTTTAAGGAGGACACGTGGCGAGTGATTGCAGTGACAGAAATGTGGATTATTTTGCGCCTTAGGATTCATTGGAAGGGCAAATGGGCCCGCACCCGTTTGATATTATTGTTATTTTAGAGTGTGTATGATCCACATTATTTTGGAAGAATGTATTCTGAAATAGTAGATTGATGGAGAATGTGTGGTTGAAAATAAATAGAAGAATGAGAATTTTAATATATAACAAACAAGGGCTTAATTATTTCAAGACCATTAATTAATTATTCATTTTATTTTATTAGTTTATTTAATCTTAAAAACAAAACTTTTAAAAAATTAAATAAAATAAAAAGTCATGCCTCTTTTGGCAACGAGGTCCGCATTAATTGCATTTTTTGCGCCTATGCCAGTATTATTTTTATATTTTAGCGCCTAGACAAGCATTTAATCGTCTAACTGTAAGTATTATGTCCTAGGTTCAATTAACTTTAGACATAAACACTTTTAATATATATATAATCGATGCATACTTAAGACGATATCTATTATTTAATTGAATTAATATTCTAATAAATTAAATAATAGAATCTGTAGATTCAAATTTTGGTGATTTGTTAATCACGGGGAGTTGT
The DNA here is from genome assembly GCA_903798385.1 of Fraxinus cuspidata. Taxonomy (NCBI): domain Eukaryota; kingdom Viridiplantae; phylum Streptophyta; class Magnoliopsida; order Lamiales; family Oleaceae; genus Fraxinus; species Fraxinus cuspidata. The sequence continues at coordinate 13,457 of CAIGRP010083147.1, forward strand.
GATTGTGAGATACAAATTACATATGACTTAATCTTAAATCGTTCGTGGTCGAAGTAATAACGAGATACGGATAGATCATCACATGTGACATTCTTACTTGTGAAGTAAGTAATTGATCTCACAAGTTAAAGTGTGGTGACACTTGAATGAACACGTGAATGTTTTGTTATAGAACAAAACATTGGAGACCCGCTGGGAGATTCCACATGGATAACTATTTGAGTGTTAGTGGTTAATCTCTAACGTTCGACTTGTGAAGTAAGTAATTGATCTCACAAGCTAAAGTGTGGTGACACTTGAATGAACACGTGGATGTTTTGTTATAGAACAAAACATTGGAGACCCGCTGGGAGATTCCACATGGATAACTATTTGAGTGTTAGTGGTTAATCTCTAACGTTCGATAGTGAAATTGGTCCTTTGATTTAAGGTTATCATAGTGCCTTAAATGAGGACGGTCATACTGTTGTGGTATTGGATGTTGCTCTGCAGAGGGTCGCTAATACAACATCGTTCGGGTACGTCAAGAATCATATGAAGGTTGTGAATGATCGATAGATGATTCATCACTCTTAAATAGTAAGAGATTATGAACTACATTTTATCCAATTAAGTTGATTATGAAATCTTTGGTCAAGGTGAACTCAAAAGTCGAAAATGAGTTTTCGACTTACATTGACTTAATAGTGGAATAAAAGAAATGATCGATAAACGAGATTGACACATATCCATATCTCGTAATTGATCGGATCATATTGACGAAAGGATTATAGTTTCACGGTAAACGAACAAGTTTGGTTAAATCACATCGCGTGATATTTAGTCCGTAGATTCAAGTCTTGGTGACTTATTAATCACAAAGAGTTGTGATTGTGAGATACAAATTACAAATGACTAAATCTTAAATCGTCCGTGGTCGAAGTAATAACGAGATACGAATATCGTTATTATGGATAGTCCATCATGTGTGGCATTCTTACTTGTGAAGTAGTAATTGATCTCACAAGCTAAAATGTGGTAATACATGAATAAACACGTTGATATTTTGTTATAGAACAAAATATTGGAGACCTGCTGGGAGATTGCACACGAATAACTATCGGAGTGTCAGTGATTAATCTCTGACATTCGGTAGTGGAATTTGCCCTTTGACTTGATGTCATCATAGTGCCTTATATGAGGATAGTCATACTTTGGTGGTGTTGGATGTTGCTCTGCCAATGCTAATACAACATCATTCTAATATGTCAACAATCATATGAAGGTTGTGAATTATCGATAGAGAATTCGTTCATTATTAGATAGTAAGAGATTATGATCTACATTTTATTTAGTTAAGTTGATAATGAAATTATTGACCAAGGTAAACCCATAAGTCGAAAATGAGTTTTCAACTTACATTGACTTAACAGTGGGATAAAAGAAATTATCGATAAAATGAGATTGACACATGTCCATATCTCGTAATTGATCGGATCATATTGACGAAATGATTATAGTTTCACTGTAAACGAACATGTTTGATTTTGTCACATCACGTAACATATCACATCACATGTATTGTCCGACACATTGCTAGATATCAATCTGGGATGACGAATGTGAATTGGTGATAAATTAAAAAGGGTGTCTTAATTTATCGACTTTGATTAAATCAAAATAATAATTCACGTCGTTAAGCATCGTGATTAGAAACATAATGAATCACACACAAAAGAGAACCAGAAGAATGAGATTTACCAATTAATTAATTGACAAGTTTGATAATTAATTAATTGAGTTACTTATTAATAGTCCCTTATTAATTAATTCATGGACTAAACTTAATTAATTTGATTAATTAAATATTGGACCGAATTAAGTTTAAGAGACGGGCTAAGTCCGCTTGACCTTATATTAATTGGCTGCTAAAGTTGAAAACTGTAGAAAAATAATTTATTATTCTTCTTAGAATAAGAAAAGAAAATATATTCATCCTTCTTGTTGTCTGTGTGGATCACCATTGGAGGTTTGACAATTGGACAACTTGAATTGCAGATCGTGATCATTGGAGTTCAAGAAAAAACAAAGGAGTTTGTGGAATTCATCAAATGTATTAATCATGTCACAGTTTCTATCTAAACACAAAGCAGATCCTTGTATGGGAATTGAAACTGTTTTAATTTCCGCTGCGCATGATTGATTCAGTTCCCAACACTTCTTGAGCCTTTNGAAAAAGTAAAGGAGTTTGTAGAATTCATTAAATGTATAATTCTTATTACAGTTTCTATCTAAATACAATGCAGATCCTTGGTAGAAATTGAAAATTGTTTTTACTTTTCGCTGCGCATGATTAAGTAGATTCCCAACACAAACTAGGTTTGATCATCTTTTTTCACACCTTTTATATATGTGGAGCAATTTTCTTAGACCTCGCAACCCTACCTTTCAATTACACTGGACCAAATTGAAAATGATAAACAAAGTGTGACATGGCACAACAAATGAAGATGTCACTAATAAAGGAGGACAAGAATCGTTATATAAAAACTTATAATTTATTTTAATATATAAAATGTCTAATCGAAAAAATAAATATTTAATATTAATTCTAATTCTACGGGTTGTTTGAGTTCAATTGTTTTAAAAAAAAAATGCATTTTACAATAGTGT
>CAIGRP010083150.1:0-69650 GCA_903798385.1 Fraxinus cuspidata
TGTGAATGATCCAATCCAATTAAGGGAATTCCTATACTTCACTGCCTCAAATTATTGATTTTAATTTCACTTTTCAACATTGAACTTCATCCCTTTTTGGAACCCTTAAGCATTCTCCATCTTTATGTGGATACGACACCCAAAGCTGTATTACAACTACCGTGTTATTCTTTGGGCGTAATCATTGTTCATAGTTGAACTTCGCTGTAAAATTTGACAGCACGTGCTTGGTTGCATTCGTGGTAATTTTACCAGAAAACCATATAGCGTTCGGTATTATATACTCTCATTCTTGCAACATATGACAAACATAAAAAGACAACATCAGTATTTTGATACTTGTACATGCATTCTTATCACACAAGAAGCATGTTGCATGCAATTAGTTTATCACAGACACTACTTAGGTTACATATAACTACGGTCACTTATTATACAAAAATATAGGCTTACTAAAACCTCGTGATTCATCATAGAACTATAGACATTTTACAAGCATGTAATGGATTGCAAATAATGGTAAAATGCGATCACAATTAGGTCATAACGTCTAAAGTATGTAGGACTACCTAAACCATAAACACCCAACAAATGTGATATATAAATTTCCCATTACCTAAATCAGATAAACAATTGATTTTAACTTTTTCAAAAAATGTACCACAGAATATGCTCCAATTGATTTTTTTTTTTTTAAATGAGGTCACAAATTATAATATTGTGCAACTACCCAAACCATTCACACCCAATATATGTTAAATACGCATTTCCAAATAACAAAATCAGATAAAGTAATAATTTACCTTTCGAACACCAATATTTTGCAATTTTAGTGGGGTTTTGCGATTGGTTTCAGGCATCATGTCTTTACTTCCTTTCATCCTTTTTCTTTTCTCTGCTTTTATTCTAGATTTCTTATCCATTTTTTCTTGGCTTTTGGGATCATTGCTCATAGTTAAAACCATTTCCTTTTTGAATTGTGAAAATCGTTTGATGAGTACGTCGAGGTTAAAATGTATTAATAGGGAATAAGAAAATGGGTTGTATAGATGAAATGGAGAAGACCGCTATTCAGTTTGTGAAGAAGGTGATCGTGGGTTTTGTGGGTGAAATGGAAGTTTAACTTGGAAGGGTTCTTCAGCCAACGTCACAATATGATAATGGAGAACACCACTATTCCTTTTATGGAGGAGACGATCATGGTTTTTGTGGGTGAAATTGAGGTTTAACGTGGAAGGGTTCTTCGCATTTGCATTAGAGAGTTTCATATATATCACTTCTTTATGTTTTCAAGATACACGAAACTCAAATATGGTAAATATATACATACTTTATATTTATTTATTATTTATGTAAATATTTGATATTTGAAATTATAAACATAATATTTGATATTTGAAATCAAATGTTAAAAAATTCAAGTCATTGTAATTTCCACAATTTGATTTCCTAACTCGAACCCAACCCAATTGAACTAAAAAATAAATCCAAACCAATTGATTTGGATTGAATGGTTCGATTTGATCGGTTTGAATTTGTTTTTGCACTATCCTAATTTTGATAAAATGGAGTCTAAGGCTTTATAAATGTACGGAAAAAAATTTGAAGCCCCACCGGGTAACTGGACACAACGCGGCTGCCTATTTTCCTCGCCCTGAAACACTCTCACTGTAAAGCCACCATTTATCCCCAATAATTCTTTCCTATCTCCAAAATCCAAACCCTAGACAGACAGATTCCCTGATTCCCAATTAAAGCATAGAACCAAAATTCCATCCCCATTACTCTGCAAGCCCTAGATTAACCCGTTTACATTATGGACCCTCGCCGAGTGCCTCGAACCGTCAGCGACCCGAAAGTCCGGCAAGTCGGGTTCTTCGCCCCACCTGACCGCTCCCAGTCGGGTCCACCGGCTCCCGCATCTTCTTCCCCACCGGTATCCGAAATATCCCCCTCTGGGAATTCCCTGTCCCCTGTAATGATCCCGCCGCCGCGTAACCTTTCGTCGGATATGTCACGCCACTTCCCACCAGCACCTATCTCCCCTCTCCGCCGCGGCCGCGGAGCGGCAGACTCGTCTATTCCTGTTGGTAGTTACAATCCGTCAGAGTTCATTTCGCCTACCGCGACGGCTGACTTCTCCGAGGATGCTCTCTCGCCCGGGTGGAGCCGAAAGGGATATTCGGTTAAATTTGCTAGTTCTCTACCTACCGGGGGAATTGGTATGGTGAAGCAGAATAAGGTTCCGGCTAGTGGTTTGACTATGGTTTCGACTGTTAGAAAGCCTAAAGCTATTAAAGGTTAGTTTTCTTTTCTTCCCTTTTATTTGATTTTAATTTGGGGTTTTTGTTTAGGAAAATGCTTGGTTTCAGAAAAGGAAAGAGTGTCAATGGAGGAAGTGCAGATGGAGCAGCAGCCAGGGGATTCGAAGCCATTGAAGGAGAAGACGACTAAAGCTGAGAGGCGGGCTCTTCAAGAGGCTCAACGAGCTGCAAAAGCTTCTGCTAAACGTGAATACCTTTTACTTGCTTTTCAATTTTTGGAAATTTTACAAGTGTTAATTTTCTGTTGGGACTTGATTTTAATTGGATTCTAGCTTATAGTCAGTTGTCCAGAGTCACTAGCCTTAATTTTGTAGGTATCGGTTTTTTTTTTTTTTTTGTTAGTTAGCTAGTTTACATTTTGAAGGCCATAATATCTATATCGCATGCACAATATAATAGTCAATATGGATACGACAAATAGATGATTTTTAGAAGGGTCGAGTTTTTTATCATTGCAATGGAAAAAAGATTGATTTATATCACTATAGGAGATTATTACATTTTAGATTTAATCCTCACTCAAGGTATTCTATTTACTAAGTAATAGTGAAGGGCTTTTCATTCTTGGAATCTATGTTTTCTATCATTGTTCTGCAAGGATCTAAGTCACATAAAGTAATTCTGATTGAAAATTGGAATATTGTTTGATTAATCCTTTATCCACATGAAATCGAATTTGACCAATTCTCTCTCACTTTATTTTGTGCTACTGGGTATCAAGCCATCAATTAGTAGCAGATCCTCGTGGATTTAAGTGAATTTGACGTGTTCCTTCCGAATGTTAAAAATATTATCTGGCATTAAATATACACTTTACCTCTTACGTTTTTCTGCATAGTGATATTATTAGAACATTAAAGTGAAAAAAATTATGCTGATTAGTGAACCTCAAATGGTTTTACTATTCATGAATCCTTGTGATAATCGAGCAGCTAATGACGGGGTTTTAATGTTGTTCATCTGTCCGGACCAAGAACCATTGCTATTCAGAATGATCAAGTACTAGTGTAATAATAGTTTTTCATATAGCAAATTGCTTCATAGTTTTTGGGGTGTTTGATCTTGCTGGAAACTTTCTTTCTTTTTTGTTAGCTATGATAAAGACCAATTTTGACCTTCTTTTGCGGTTTAAATGTTTTAAAATCTCTCCATACATTTTCAAAACACTGTTCTGATTCTCTTCTGCCGTATATGATCTCTAACCCTACAAGTCTATTGTGCTCTTCGAACAATGATTTGAAGAAAAACTGCAAGTCAATTCTATTGCTTAGATAAATTTATGAAATTTGTGATTTGCTTTGCAAATATGGGGATTTTAGATGCAAAGTCATGTCATCTCTTCTTCGTTTTTCTTTCTTTCTTTCTTGTTATGCGTAAATAATTGCAAAATGTTATAGCTCAAGGCTGCTTTTGCTACTTGGTCCTCAACCTCAAGCACCTTTCATGCAAAAATCTTTCTTTGTCAATCTTCTTTTTCTTGTTTTATTTTTCATTATCACTAATTATAAAATTTTATGTCAAGGCATCTATTGCAGTGTATAGTGAGTTTTCATTTTCTTAGAATTGCATATTTGTTCCACATTTTGTGAAATAATCATACTTCATGGTTTGTTTCTCTCCTGAATGATGCATTTATCCAGCTGAAGGAAGTAAGGCACAGGCTGCTGCTTCTGGGGTCAATGCAGTAAATGCCAGTCCAGGAAAGGTTCCAAAGGCAACTCCGTCAAAGAAAGACAGCTCTTCTGTTGTAGCTTCTGAGAAAAGAGGAGGCGATCGTCAGCCAGATAAAGATAGGAAGAAAGATGTCCCTCATCCACGGATGCAGTTTGACGACGAGAACCGAGTTGAGAAGGCAAAAAAGCGATCGGTTGTGAGACAAACTGAAGCCAGGAGCAGAGTTGAACTATTTAGGCATCTACCTCAGTATGAGCATGGAACAAGGCTTCCTGACCTTGAATCGAGGTTCTTCCAACTTGATCCTATTCATCCTGCTGTTTACAAGGTAGCTCCTGAGAGAGAAATTTTTCTTCTCTTGATATTTTGTCTTAATGTTGAATCCGTAACATAAAGGAGTAATAATCATCGATATGAAACCTTTTATTGTGAAAATTTTTATTCGTACTCATGCTGTCTGGTTTTGTTTGGGGATTAATCCTTTTTACATATTTTCATGGGGTTAAAAGCTTCTTCTTCTCTTAAATACAAATAAAAAATAACAATATTAGTATACCTTTAATTATATGATTTGCCCTTATTGTGAATTCATATTTGTTGTCAGGTTGGGGTAAGATATCTAGCTGGGGATATCTCTGGTGGCAATGCACGCTGTATTGCGATGCTTCAGGCATTTCAAGAGTCGATTAGAGACTACTCAACGCCACCAGAGAAGTCCCTTATCAGGGACTTGACCACAAAAATAAATGGTTATGTCTCATTTCTGATTGAATGCAGGCCCCTTTCGATCAGCATGGGGAATGCGATTAGGTTTCTTAAAACTCGGATTAACAAATTAGCTTTAAACCTATCTGAATCAGAGGCAAAATCCACTATTCTCTCGGATATTGATCGTTTTATAAATGAGAAGATAATTCTAGCAGATAAGGTAATAGTGAAGCATGCTGTCACAAAAATTAGGGATCGTGATGTTCTTCTAACTTACGGATCATCATCTGTTGTTGAAATGATATTATTGCATGCCCACGAGCTTGGCAAACAATTTCGAGTTGTGATAGTGGATTCACGCCCAAAGCTTGAAGGACAGATGTTGCTTCGCAGGCTGGTGAGGCAGGGTATAAGTTGTACATACACTCATATAAATGCTGTTTCTTATGTCATGCTTGAAGTGACTAGAGTATTGTTGGGTGCTTCATCGGTGTTGTCCAATGGCACCGTTTACTCAAGAGTTGGAACTGCGAGTGTTGCTATGGTTGCCCATCAGTTCCACGTTCCTGTCTTAATTTGTTGTGAAGCATACAAGTTTCACGAGAGGGTTCAACTCGATTCAATTTGCTCTAATGAACTTGGTATGAATTTCCAGTTAGATTCTTTAATTTTCTGCATTAACAATTGCATCATAGTAGTTTATGACGTCTACGGTTGCAATGTGCAGGTGACCCTGATGCTATTGCAAGGGTTTCTGGGAGAACTGAGATCAATTATTTGGAGGGTTGGACCAATAGTGAGAATCTCCAGCTCTTGAACCTGATGTAAGTGCGATTCTTTTATTGACATGTTACAGCACTGATTCTGTCTTACTCCGGCTCACTTTCTTGAAATTTCATGGTGCCAGATATGATGCAACTCCTTCAGATTATGTTTCTATGATCATCACAGACTATGGCATGGTAAGTCGGAGAGTGGTTTATTGATAGTTAATTTTCCTCGGAGTTACTGTTCCATGTTTCTGAAGGTTGTTAAGTAAATAATGATTGTGAGCAATTTCATGATTTTGAGCATATTTGGCTAATAAGCTTAAAAGTTACTTTTTAGTTACTCTTTTGCCAAACATGTTTGAGCTTTTTAGCAAGTTTCTATTATTTGAGATTTTATTCAAAAACAAACTTTTTAAAAGTCCTTACTTTCCAAAAATGTGTTTTTACCCTTTTTTTTAACGTTTACATTCATGATTCAACTAAAAAAAGCATGCATGACTTGAGCTGTTAATGTATGCATCATAGGGGCAGTCACTGCTGCCTTTGTCGCTGCTGTCATTTGGGTACGACAGTTGTTTGATAAATAAAGACTGTTTTACTCCCTGTTCTGGATGTGTTGCTGATAGTCTCTCAAATGCAGATATTTTTCTCTTTCCTAATTGGTCACCCGTGTGAATCTAAAATAATAATCACAGTTTCCCTCTCCTATCTTTCTGCCTGAATTTGCTAGTTACTCATCATCACTATTTCCATTATTATGTTCATTCATTACGTTTTTTGTGATGTATCAAGATCCCACCAACAAGTGTTCCAGTTATCGTTCGAGAATACCAGAGAGAGCATTTATGGATATAGAGACGTGCAATGTAACTTCTTCGAGACGTGGTAGCAATTTTGTGGCCAATGCAGGAAATAACATTGTTTTATCTTCATTGGATCATCTTTGGGAATAAGGTTGTCTCTTTAATGCACTTTCTTTTTACAAATTTTAACCTGAATCTGAAGAGTGCGAATCTTCCGCCTCTCGGAGCAGTTTTTAAGATGTATTTTTGGTTGTGACTAGCCATTTTGATCCTCTTGTGGAGATTGTTGCCATCTTCAATGAATGATTCTTTTAGGGAAAGTTTTGACCGTACATAATATTATTGAGAGAAATTTAGAGTATTGATAGATTTGGCTTATAGTAAGAGTAGGGCCCATTAGAAAATAAATTCTTATAAAGCTTTGAACTACTTTTCAACAGTTTTGATTGCGATTGTAGAAAAGAGAATTTATTTATGGGTATTGCATCATCAGGATAAGACATTAAATTTTTTAATTCATTGAACTAATTGATTATAAGACAAAAAGGTGATGCAACCATATTTTTAGGGACATTATATTTATATTTATATTATTATATAGCTGAAAAATTAGAGCATCTCGATTGCTTTAGTAGATTTCTAAAATCAAATTCTACTTATTAGGATGGGCGCGGTTCTCTGTGATTGGTTTTTCGATCTTTTTGTCCAGGCCTATAGAGAATGTTTTAAAAAAAAATCTTTTTTACTGGACAATTTTGTCAAGTTGACATGACAAAGAAAAAAAGATATTATTAAGTTTCGTTTAGATTTAGAAGTTCTATTAGTAACTTTTTTACACGTTACTAGATTTTATTTGTAATTTTAAAAAATAAAAGACACCTAGATAGCATGTACTCATCACATCCCATTTATATATGCTGATTTTGTTTTTTACACGGATTAAGAAAATATTATTTAATGTTATTGAAATAGCAATTTTTGTCAAAATTTCCTTGTTTACCCTTATTTAATTATCAATCAATAATAAATTATTGTTGGAAGCTGTGAAGAATTTGAATGATTTAGTTTTCAATTTTCACATTGGTTATAATTAGGCAAATATATTAGTAAACGAACAAAATAAAACGTTAAATGATTATATAATTTGGACAGGAAAATAAGAAAAGTTTTAACATATATAAATGGACGGAGTACCAATTTTGGCTTGAATGTTATCAATCATTAATGTATGTAAGCAAAGACTATTTTATTACCTCATAAATGACATTCTTATGATACACTAAGAAGGTAAATAATTATATTTCAATTAAGCTTCTCAAGTTATGCCAAATGTATTTATGCGTATTTAATTATACATTTTGAGTATCAAAAGCAAATAATTTTGATCATTAATACCGTAAAAATATCTCATTTCCTCATTGAAATCAATTGATTAAGATCATGTGTATAAGGTGACAACATGTCACATTTTCGCTTCCAATGCTAATAATAAACTCAGGAAAATCGCAATAGAAGTGTCTAAAAATACGTTATAGTTACAAAAAGTATAAATAAATCCAAATTTTGTACATTTTCATGTTATCGTTCAAAATTTTTAAACAAATACGTAGCTCAACAACTTTTAAACAATCAACATAAGCCCTTGTTTTAGTTAGGATTAAAATTATATTTTCAGTAGATTTTAATAAAAATTGACGAAATGTGTAATTAAAAAGTTGTGAATTTCATAAAATATGTGCTTAAAATTAATTGTTAATTTTAACTTAAATTAAAATCTTCCTACCAAATTAGAGGTGATAAAATGGTTGAGTAGCTCATCGGCTCGTTAAAACTCGGTTCATGGAACAACAGCTCGTCAAGTTCAACAAAAAAGTGATTGAATATCGTTTGGTAACTTAAAAAAGAAAAAACTCAAGCTCGTGAATATACGAAGCAAGTTGATTCGATTCGATTTAGTCCACTGCCATCACTGAGAAGAATTGGATAAAAAGAAAGGGACTGGACTGGACTGGACTGGGGGAGTGGTGGGGCTAAGAATCACACGTAATAAACACAAAAAAGAAACGTGTTACTCCATATGCCTTACCTTCAATCCAAGTTTCCTCGTTCATTCCCAATGCTTATAACCCACCCAATAACACCGTGGCATTTCAATTCAGTATATTCCCTCACTTAGTTAATTTGCCTAATCACCCCTTCGTTTTCCATAATTTAACACTTCCACCTCCCAAAATATAAGGGTAATTTCGTCAAATAAAAAAGACAACCCACGATCTATTTAAAGGCGGCCGAGCGCAATCCCCAAACTACCCCTTTTAACGGCTAAAAATGAATTTTAGTATGGGTAGTGAGGTAAATTTGCACAGTCGAATTGCTGTCTGGGGATTAAAATAAAAATAAAAGAACGTGAGCGATCCGCGCACACCACAAATGGGTTGGCTCTAGAGAGAGACAATACAGAAAGTTAAGAGAGAGAGAAAGTTGGTTTCGAGACGTTACCGGATTTCACAACTGTTTATGCTCCAGATTTGGGAATTTCGTTCAAATCCGCTCGAGGTTCTTCAAATTTTTTTTGCGTTTTCTTTTTCACCAATTTTACTGCTTTATCCTCTACTGTTTCTGGTTTCTTTCTTCTTATGAAGTTGGGTATGCGAGTCTGCGATCTGGGTGTTCACAATTTTTGTGATTTTTCGTAGGGGGAGTTTGTTTTCCGTAATGTTTACACCGCAGAAGTTGTGGTCGTTGACGCCGCGGAGTGAGCCGGCTCAAAAGAACGGATCAGTTTCGCTGCCCGTGGCGGGCCCGAACCCTAATTCTAGAAGCCCGAGGAGTGGTGAAATTAAGGGAAAAGCCGTAGCTTTTGTTGAGAATAGGGGGGCCATGGATCAGGATACTCTCACCGACAAGCTTTTGAAGCTTGAAAACGAAGTTAGTATTGGTTTACTTTGTTGTATATTGATTGTTCTGATTTTTTATGATTATTACTTTGAGTTTTTGTTGTCTCCTTGTTCTATGATCTTGTTGGATTTTGAATGGTGTAATTACATATTTCCTGCTTTTGGATCATTTAACCTAAATATATAGGGAGTGTAATTGCGGATTTGACTGATTATATATTTTATATCTTTGGATTAGATGAGGATTTGACTTGAGTGGCGAATCTGTAAGAGAATAAGCATTAGCAGTAAAACTATATTGGAGTACCTGCAATATGAAGTGGAACTGAGAAGTCAAGGATCTATATGGTGATGCCCACTGATGCATGGTTTTCATTTTATCTTATGCAGTATGGCTGAGGAGCTCATTTGGCAGATTTTAGGAGAATTCTAAATTCTATTTAACCATTTTTAGTATGACTGAATGAGTGAGGATCTCATGTGAACTTCTTTTGACCTTGAATCATCTTCATCTAATCGCCTCTGTGTTACCACCCCCGCCCCCTTTTCTCTCTCCTTCTCAAAGTAAGCAATGAGTTCTTAAATCCAATTGAACTGGTTGTTGGTTTTGGTAAATTTTGCTAGATTATTCCAGAAATTGTGCAAATTTTACTTGTCTTGAATCTTATTACATGAGTAATTCCCATGAGATGCACGTTTCACAATTTATACATGCTTTTTGCCTCAAGAACTAAGTTAACAGAAGTTTAGCTTGTGTTTTTTAAGTCCCTTTTTTTTAAATGATCCACCTGCCTTCATAATATGCTATATCATGATGGCTGTATGGGTCTTCTTTCACTGGCGTGAATTGATGCAATTGAAGCATGGAAGAACTGAAATGATGAAGATCCTAATCTTTGAACTTTTAGTTCTTAATAGCTTAAGAAGTCCTAGACTGACAAAGTTTAGCATCTCGGATCATATAGGTTTTTGTATTCTCCTATTACTTTCCAGGTTGTTTTAGATCTGTTGACAATTCAGTTTGCCCTTGATTGATCCAGTGCATGAATTTTAAACATTTAAGCTACCCAATGATTATTGTTCTACTTCTTCTATGAAATGTTTTTAATTTTTTTTTTTTGGTCAACTCCATGAATATTTGGCTGCACTGACGGAGAAGCTTACCACTCTTTTTATGTTTTTCTTTTTTAATTAGTTTGAGCTCTAAACCCAAACCCAGAAGCTCTGTGACTCCATTCTGTTGAATGAACAGATTGACTAGTCAATTTAGGTAGGTCTTTTCCGAATAATGGATTTGTAGATTCTCTTGGAGGCATTAAGGGGTAACATTACCTAGTTTTGAAAAGCTGCAAGTCAGCCCCACTTGGTATCCCATCATGGAATACATTATTACTTGAAGCTATGTAGTTTTTGGCTTTGTCTTTGCTTTCCTTTTCCTATTTCTTCTTTGGTACAATTAAGTTGATTTTGGCTTTTTTCCCTTGATTTTTTACTTCTCCTTTCTGACTTAATTAATTTAATTGAGTTTTCCTGTTCTGAATTCTGTTAATGTTTTATCCTTGGATATCTTTTAAGTGTTTATCATTTGGTTTGATATTTAGATTTTTCTGATGGTAGATTTTTATGAGTTTTACAAGCAATTGTCACGTCAATGTATTTTGTGAGGTTAATAAACATGCGCATTGACTAATGTATTTTCATGCAGCTCTTTGACTATCAATACAATATGGGCCTTCTTTTGATAGAGAAAAAGGAGTGGACTTCAAAGTACGAAGAACTTAGGCAAGCCTTAGCAGAGGCGAATGATGTACTAAAAAGAGAACAAGTGGCCAATTCAATTGCAATGTCTGAAGTGGAGAAGCGGGAAGAGAATTTAAAGAAGGCATTAGGTGTTGAAAGGCAATGTGTGATTGATGTAAGATATGCTCTTCTCAAATAATCTCATGCATGAGCCTTTTTGATACTCACTCCGTCCCATTTATATAGGCTGACTTTCTTAATTTTTTTTGTCACAATTATATAGGCTCATTTTATTGAGTATATTTTCTTTTGTTCTTTTACTAATATATCCTTATTTCTTTACTACTTCCAGCAATAATTTAATTGTGGTTGTTGATAATTAAATGAGGGTAAATTAAGAAAGTTTTTGGCAAAAATTGCTTTTTGAATAACATTAAATAAGATTTATTAATCCGTGTGGAAAACAAAACCAGCCCAGAGGGAGTACTACTTAAAGGCAGAGGACATAGGTGGTCTTTAGTGTTCGAGTCTTATTGAGGGTAATGGATATGAACGATGCTATTCATATTAGGTTTATAAAAATGATCAATATTTAAAGAGACAGTGAACTACAATCAGTATGTGTTTTATTCAGTCCATGCCTAATTGCATACAGATATAAACAAATACATATGCATATACATTTATAAGGAAACATCCTTGTTCTTATTTACTCGCATGTGATATTGTTATGCTATCTATTGTAAGTGATTTCTCGTGTAACATTTATTTTGTGATAGACCAATTGGCTATGGAAAGTGGGTTACAAGTTTGTTATTTGGATGAGGGAAAAAAAATTAGACGTTATTCTGTAGTTATTTTAGCGGGTGGGAATTAATTCTGCTGTGATATAACAGTGAATAGTTAACTTTTGGTGTGGTTGGTTGTTGCAGCTAGAGAAGGCTTTGCATGAGATGCGCTCAGATAATGCTGCAATTAAGTTCACAGCTGATTCAAAACTGGCTGAGGCAAATGCATTAGTAACTAGTGTTGAGGAGAAATCATTGGAGGTTGAAGCAAAAATTCACGCAGCTGATGCTAAGCTTGCTGAGGTGAGCAGGAAGAGTTCCGAAATCGAGAGGAAATCACATGAGGTGGATGCTCAAGAAAATTCAATTCGAAGGGAGCGGGCCTTATTCATCTCCGAGTATGTTCGAGACCCATAACTTTCTTACTATAACTTTCTCCTTTCTTGCACATTCAACTTCTCTCTGGATACCTGTTTCTGACTTGACTGTTATATTTTGGCAGACGCGAGGCACATGAAACTGCTTTATCTAAACAAAAGGATGACTTGCGTGAATGGGAACGAAAATTGAAGGAGGGAGAAGATAGGCTCGCTGATGGCAGAAGATTACTTAATCAAAGAGAGGAGAGGGCAAATGAGAATGATAAGGTTTTGAAGAAAAAGCAGAGTGACCTTGAAGAACTACAGAAGAAGATTGAGATGGCTAATTCAGTTTTGAAGAGTAAAGAAGATGATATAAGCAGCAGACTAGCAAGTCTTGTGATCAAGGAGAAGGCAAGTTTTTGTCTGAAATTCATTAATATATTTGTAATTTTTTTTTTTTCCTTCTTACTGACTTTGTATTTTTATTGATGCAGGAAGCTGATGATATTAAGAAGAGCTTAGAGATGAAAGAGAAACAATTACTGGAATTAGAAGAGAAGTTAAACACGAGAGAGAAAGTGAGCACTCTTGCTTTCATCTATTATTTAGTTTTTCCTAATATTTAATTTGATAGGTTATATATAGACATTAGTTGAAATTCGGTTTCATATACTTGGTAATTGAAAATTCCCTATTTACATCTTTTTGGGCAGTGGCCCATGTCATCTAACTATCTAACTTATAGTTAGTTATCTACTTACAAATAATTTTTTTTATTAGCAACTTCTCCTTATCCTGGTAATTGTGATTGTCATATGACTATTTCCAATAAAACTCGTGTAGGTGGAGATTCAGAAACTTTTGGATGAACACAAGACCATCTTGGATGCAAAGAAGGAGGCGTTTGACTTGGAAATGGATCAAAAGAGGAAATCTCTTCATGAAGAGATGAAAGACAAGGTGGCTGAAGTAGAGAAAAAGGAAGCTGAAATTACTCATATGGAAGAGAAAGTCAGAAAAAGAGAACAGGCACTTGAAAAGAAATCAGAGAAAATAAGGGAGAAAGAAATGGATTTCGACTCAAAATCAAAATCTTTGAAGGAAAGGGAGAAGTCAATCAAAATCGAAGAGAAAAACTTGGAAGAGGAGAGTAAACAAATTATGGCTGAAAAGGAGAGCTTGCTTAATCTCAAGGCTGAGCTTGAGAAAGTTAGGGCTGACATTGAAAAAGAGCAAATAAATTTGCGGGAAGAGAGGGAACAGCTAAAACTAACTGAAGATGATAGACTAGAACACACGCGCCTGCAGTCCGAATTGAAACAGGAGATAGACAAGTGCAGGCTCCAAAATGAACAGCTTTTGAAGGAAGCTGAGGATTTGAAGCATGAAAGGGAGAGATTTGAGAAAGAGTGGGAAGAGCTCGATAATAGAAGAGCCGAGATTGGAAAAGAACTGGAGGATGTCATTCAACAGAAAAAATATGTAGAAAAATTGAAACACTCTGAAGAGGAAAGATTAAACAATGAGAAGTTAGAAACACAAAAATATGTTCAGAGGGAGTTAGAAGCTCTTACGTTGGCAAAAGATTCTTTTAACGCTAGCTTGGAGCATGAAAAGTTGATATTGACTGAAAAATCTGAGAGTGAGAGAAGACAGCTTCATCATGATTTTGAACTGCAGAAACGAGAGCTTGAGTCTGAAATGCAGAGGAAGCAGGAAGAGATAGAGAACCATATCCGTGAGAGCGAGATATCATTCGAGGAAGAGAAGGAAAGGGAACTTAATAATATTACTTACTTGAGAGAAGTGGCCAGAAGAGAAATGGAAGAGATGAAGTTGGAAAGAAATAAGCTAGAGAAAGAGAATCTGGAAATTTCACAGAATAAGAAGCACATGGAATCACAACAGTGTGAGATGAAGAAAGACATTGAGGAGTTGGTTGACCTAAGTCGGAAGTTAAAGGATCAAAGGGAGCAGTTTATCAAGGAAAGAGAACGCTTCATTATGTTTGCTGAGAAACAGAAAGGCTGCAACATTTGTGGAGAGACAATTCGTGAGTTTATGCTTTCTGATCTTCAATCTTTAGAGGAGCTGGAAAATGCTGAGGTCCCCCCTCCATTGCCACAAGCTGCTCAGAATTATTTGGAGGCAATTGAAGGTCCTTCTCAGTTATCTCCTGTTGTAGTTAATTCAGCATCTACACCTTCTGGTGGAACGATCTCTTGGTTCCGGAAATGTACCTCTAAAATTTTTAAATTATCACCGGTTAAGAAACTTGAGCTTGCTTCTTCTGAAGATCCAGCTGATCTAACCACCCTTCCTGGGGAACATGTTGATGTTCAGTCACCAAAAACATTACCGAACACCGAAAATGAGCCAGAACCATCCCTACAGGTTGCAGATGATTCTTTTGATGTCCAAAGATCTCAATACGATGGCAGCATTAGGAAGCTTGAGGATGTACAAGATCAATTAGTTGATCAGAAGAATGTTGACAGAGAAGCTATCCCAGAAAATTCTCAGAATTCTGATGCGAAGACACGCCGCCGAGGACCTGGCAAGGGAATCAGGCCCAGGGCAATTAGAACCCGATCTGTGAAAGCTGCGAGTGCTGGTGCAAATGAGGCTACCTTAGGGGAAACTCCGCTAGAGAATAGTCAGCATGCTAATGGTAGTGCGGAGAATCCTATCCATTTGGACGAAGATAGTCTGGCAGAATCTGATCTTTTGGGTGCTGATAAACCAAGAAATGGTAGAAAGCGAAACCGTGTGAATGTATCTCAAACAACAGTTAGTGAAGATGGTCACAGTGGACATTCAGATAGCGTTGGGGATGGGGTTCGCAAGAAGAGACGACAAAAGATTGCTACAGCTGGACAAAGCTTTGGTGAGAAACGATACAATCTCCGGGGGTCCAAAATGTAAGTCACTCATCTCTCTGTTATTTGACCTTGTCAGTATTTCCTGGCCTTGTCCATGTGGGTTGTCCTATTGATTCCAGATGGTTGAAAATTTTTAAAAATGATTTCTAGCAGCTGATTGATGCATAGGACCTTATTTCTGCCTGTACAAGTTTGTTGGCTAATATTGTTGCTTGTCTTTCTTTGTGGGAAAAATAATACTAATACCAGTGTTCACATTTATGGCCCCCAGTTCAGTGGCAACAGAATCTAATGGATCCTTACCTGAACCAAGCAACAACAAGAGAAGGTCGGTTGCTGGTGTCAAAAGTCGAAGGAAGGAACTTCCCAGCTCAAAAGTTGGGGAAGAAATTCGTGATCCTGAAGCTGCTGCATCGACCCTTCCCACGGGGTTTGGTGGTGGAGATGATAGTGTGCCCGTAAGAAGCACAGAGGCTGCCAGCGAGTTTTCAGCAGACAGCCCCATTAGGGTATCCTCCCTCCCTCTCTCACATTTTTTCCACTTGGTTATTCTACTGTTGACTCTGAGCTTCATATCATGCTCTGAAGCGCCAAAACTCTCTTTCCCTGTTGTAGATGGAAGTTGCTTTTATTCTACTGGTTTTTACTTAATGTTTTATTTTTGTTAATTGGGCAGTTCAAGAATGCTGCGGGTGGTAATCATGTAAAATACACAGCAAATATGTCATTGGATGACATGGTAATGAGTGAAGAGGTGAATGGGACTGCAGGAGCCAGGGACTACAGCGGTGAGGATCTCCAAACTGAAAGTCGTGAGAAAGATGACGACGATGATAATGATGATGGCGATGATGATGAGGTCGACCATCCCGGTGAAGCTTCCATTGGTAAGAAGCTTTGGACTTTCCTCACTACTTAATGAGATGCCGAGTCATGTGGTCTTAAGTTTAAGTCTTAGAGCATATGCTGGTTAGTAGTTTTCTTTTGGCGTCATGATTTCTCTTCAGCTCTTAGGTGTGGATTAGTTTGGAAATATTAATGTACCACTATAGTCAGATTAAGGTTCTATGAGTTGCATTTTGCACTCATTTGTCTTAATTCATCCATAAGTTGGAGGCTAGTGTTTTGCTATTTTTATGTAGACTATTCTGTGTAGTATTCATGGACAGTGCACGTATTGACACTGGGCTTGGTTTCTTGTTTTATGAGTTGAAGTTGTGCATTTTGTACCATTCTTGAAATAGGGAAATGAATGCTCACACATTTTTTAACCCAAAAATGATAAAGGATCAAAATGAAAAGATCTGTTAAACTGGTTTTGATATTGCTTGTGTTATCATCGCCCTCACGTCTGTTCTCCCCCTCCCTATGTGTCCGTCCGTTAGCTTCTGCGTGTCGGTTAGTCTCGGGCTTCTTCCTGAGCAGCAGGGGGGGATATTGGCCATGCAGGAAGGAGAGGGATTAATGGGTGGGAGAGGGAGGGAAACTAAAATTGAGTCAAGGTCCTAATGATAAATCGTACTGATTTAGTTGTAGTGTATACACGTTAAAATCCAAAACCTATGTATGTTCGTTGAAGAACTAAATCTGATTAACCTTCTCCGTAGAATTGTAAAGCAGATCCAACATGTTTATTCCTATAAAACGTGTTTCATGTGCCATGATATATTGCACTTATTTACAAGAATCCAATGATTTCAGAATTCAATTTGAAATATAGCAAACAATGAGGAAGAAATGCTTGGGATATTAACTCTTTAAAAGACAGACAAATTCAGTGACTATAATGACGAAACCAAGAAAGTTCCCTTCGTCTCTCCTTTTCATCATCTCCACTATGAATCCACCACAAAAGATTTGTGAGGGAGTTTCCATCATCATATCCATTTAAGTTCCTGATATTATTCAAAGCGCCTTCTTTATCGTAAATCCCTTGCAACGCATATACGAAACCTTTCCAACCTTCTCCAACTCCTTTCCGAGCCAGTGCTGGCAATGTCCACGACACGAGCTGTCTCACAAAATGTACATCAGAGAATAGAATCTCACTTATGGGAAGTATGGGCAGCAGTTGAATTCCCAGCCTGCACTCCCTCCAGTCTGCCGGAGCAAACCAAAGGCCACTGTTCCTCTTGTTAGTCCATAAAATACCCAAAACCCTGTTCTCTTTGGTAAATTCTTCTCCATATACATTATCTTCCTCTCTCACATGCCACCAAGTTTTTGCTGCTTGAATTTCCAAAGCAGATAAAGCAGATCCAACAGAAAGAAGGTGGCTGTCCCCATAGGCCAGTCCCATAAGAGCCGCTGAATAATATCCATTCACGGCCTCGCCTGTGTTCTCCTGATTTCGACCATCTGCAAACTCTGTCAGCCCTCCTGCCCAAGAATGCAATTTCCACAAGTCAAAACACCTCAAACGTGGATATTTTGAGTCTTCTCGCCTGCTCAAGTTCATAAAATCGGCCAGGAGTGAATAAGCTTGTGGCTTGTACTTCCTTCCCCATGCAACATCAATCTTGGCAAGCACTGCAATCCCGTAGATAAAATATCCAAGGTGATAGTGGTGATCATTGTAGATTCCAAATCCAAAATCAGCCCGTGAATCCACTGATCCTTGTTTAGTCACGATTCCACCCCACTTCGAGTCATACAAGAAACCATTGGCATCAAAATTTCCATCCATCCAAGGCTCAATCATATTCTTCAAGAACTTCCTAATTGTAGGGACCACTTCAAGATGAGACACCTCTTCTGCAATCAATGCGAACCGAGCAGCTCTTGCAATCAGTTTGCCATGCAAGTACGATGATGTTGTCGATACTGTACTCAAATTCAAGGCCTCAACATCCTTGATGAGTGCTTCAATTATCTCAGAATATGATTCCTCCTTGATCCCTCTAATTGAATGCCAAGTAACACCAATAGGGTCACTTTTCAAAACCCAAGAATCTCCAACAACGCCAACAAGCTCACCATCAATACTATTGTACTTGAAATCCTCCAAGATCGTAATGGAACTATCAGTACTCGAAAGGAGCTGAAGATGTAAAGGATGAGCAAGCAGTAATAAATCTCCCCACCCTCTCTTCTCCCATTTATACTCCAAACAAAAAGGCTTTGTGAAAACAGCATCACCACTTATCGGATAACAAGAACTAAAACAATCAAGAACCGCTTGAAATTTCGGTTCAGGCAATACAGCAATCCTAAATATCCCCGAAAACGCACTAGAGGTAATAGTAGAAACGTCATGACTCAAATTTATCGGCGAAGAAGCATAAAGAAGCCAAGTCTGATTGTTATTAAGCTTCATAGTGTACTTTGTGGAAGAACTATTTGAGGACAATTCAAGAATGGCATGAATGGTTGAAATGGACAATGCAACACTACTCATCACATTACAAGTCAAAAAGGGACTCCCTCTAGCAAGAAAGAACCTAAGATTACTAGATGGAAGATCCAAAGTCACACTCAAATCACTGAATGCAGATATGATATGGGTTGCATTTGGATTAGGATTGTTCAGCGCAGAAATGGTGAGATCAGCGATAAATATCTGGCATAAAAAAGCAGAATTCTTGAACTGATATGGGTAACAAAGGGTGAGGGAAGATTGAGATGATTTGATTAAATATGGGTGAATATATTCAGGTTGATCACCATTCTTCAACGTAAAATTTTGGAAAAATGAATTTGTTGGTGAAGGATTGGAGAGGAGTTCGGGAGAGAAGAATGATGAAGGATCAGGGAGGACTGTGGACTGAGTTTCCGGGAAGAGGAAAGTAAGTGGTGGTGGTGGTGACATGGTGCTGCCGGGGGATTCTGGTGGAGAAGGGGAAGAGGGCGGTGGCGGTGGCGGCGGCGGCGGAGGGGGTGGCGGGGGCGGTGGCGGAGGGGGTGGCGGCGGCGGTGGTGGTGGCGGTGGCGGTGGCGGTGGTGGCGGCTGCCGCTTTGAATGTTTTTGACCCATTTTTTTTTAGAAATATATTTTGAAACAGTAATTTTGTGGAGGACTCGTGGTTAAAAAATATGCAAAATTATTGATTTCCGTTTAAAATTATTTTACGAGAGGACGTGGAGTTGAAAGTGAGTTTTTGAAAATGTTTACGACTCTCCATCCGACTTTTTTCAGCATTGCTCTATATGGGAATATATATGGGTCAAATTGGAAATTATACAGAGTTTCGGAATTAATAATGAAATTAGGTCATATTTTTGTACCTGTTAAAAATAAAATCAAAAGGTCAATGAATTAGTTAAGAAGTAATTAAAAAAAAAAAAAATCTCAATGCGTCCCAAGAGGAAATTTTTTATTCCTAAATATTCATAAAGTAACGGTAGCAATTTGGTTTAGCTAAAAAATAAAATTATAAATCGAAATCAACAATTAATTTTAATAATATATTTTATGAATTCATATTTTTTTTATCAATTTTTCATCATATATATTATTATTTTTGAATAAAAAAATTATTTATAGGCAAATACGGACGATTTGAGGAGTAAGACAATCAACACAAATATGCACTCATCCCTAAAAAAGAATACCTTGGTGTTCTAGTAGATGTCAATTTTTCGAAAAACAAAATTTAAATCGATAATAAAATAAACATTATATGAGCTCATTTGACATAACTTTTGCTTTTACCTTTGTTTTATGTAACAGATCTTTTAGATGAATTTAACTTAATATTTTCGTTTGGAAACTAATTAAAAGAAGTACTTTTATAAAATTAGTCAAATTGATCCAATAGTAACTTTTGAATCTAAAAAGCTTCTTTTAATTTTTTAAAAATCATATCAAACAGACCCTATATAGTAGCATGGGAAGAAGACAGATAATGGTGGAATTATTAAACAAAAATTCAAATATAGAACTTACATTAAAAATTGTACAACGTGGCTGGTTGTCCTTGTCTTCACTGGCGGGTTGAATTGCATTAGAGGAAATTTCAAAACTCTTCGAGAGAGAGAGAGAGAGGAGGCTAAGATTTCTTATATAAGTGAAGAAAAAATGGTTGGGACAAGAAATAATGGGATGGATTTCTATTTGGACAAGAAAGGGATAATGGTAAAGTGTGGTCTTTTCCATGTTTAGAACAAAGCGAAGAATAATACTATTATTGTAGGGTTAAATTTTGGAGTAGTTAACGATCTTTTTCAACTGTTTTTTAGTCATTATTGAACTTTAAAAACCTTTCGAGTTTTTAAAATTTTTTCGATTGCCATCGAATTTTATTATTCCAAACTTACCAAATGTTATTATATCCGTTACTATTTTGAAAAAGGCACGGCACTAGTAATTCTGGTGATGTGGCATACAGTAAGCCCCTCTTTAGTGTTGATTAAAAATTAAAATTTAAGTTAAAGTTAATAATTAATTTTATCTAAACGTTCAATGGAATTAACAACTTTCTAACAATACATTTCATTAACTTTTCTCAAACTATATTAAAATTTTGATTTTTAACTACGGGTAAATTAAAATTCCATCTAACATATCATCAACTTGGCTCTTAAAACGCCAAGTAACAAAGATGGGAAACATCTTGAAAATAGTTGTATTTGAAAATTTAAACCATTATTGTATCATACAGTATAAATAAAGAAAATTAACTAAAATACAATGTTTTTATAATCAGACTAGATCAATTGTTTCAATCGGAAAATTAGGAATCAGACCAAAATTCGATCCGATTATAATAAATTAATCGTTTAATAAAAATTTGGTCAATTAAACTGGAAACCGGTCAAGGTTTTAACGTTGGACCAATTTCCAAAATTCTTTTTTATTAAAAAAAATATTATATAATAAAAAGGTTACCTTAGCGATGGCAACCGATATCCCTATTTTCCGAGTTCAATTGTGCTGTTCGACTTTTGCTATTCAAATTACTGCCCATCCATTTAATTATTGAAGCGTCATATTTAAATTAACATGTTATCTAATTAGGTGGACAACAAAACTCAACTCCTATTTTCCTACCCTATGGAGCTGTTTTATATCCATTTCTTAAGTCCCATAACTATAAATTGAGATTGACAAACTTCAATAAAGCACACTTTTTTATTACACATTTAAAGTGGAATTTACAAACTTCAATAGAGCACATATATTCAATATTATTTATGGCCACACGGTGCATGACAACAAAATTAAATTACTTAATTCCTATAGATTATTAAACATTTTTTTTAAGCTTACAAATTATTTAATAAAATTAGAATGAATTTTTTAGCGGTCCAACAAAGTAGAAGCTAATAAATTTTATTAAACATGCATTTGACATATTTGTATTTTTTTTTTTTTTGAATTGGTAGTGTGAAAATTTAATTGTTGTCAAAATAAAATTAAATGTTTACAGATTTTTTTTTTTTATTACCTCCGGTTTAACTCAGGTTCGATCCCAATTGAACATTTTGACCACTGGCCCTTTTTCCTTTTCCGGGTCAATGCCCATGCCAATTTTTAAAACATTGTAAAAACAAGATTATTGCTTTTATACAATATTAAAGAAGAAAACTAAAATCTCGTTTATTACACCGTTCCAAATGCCAATAAAGCAATAAATGGCCAGTGTGAAATGGAAAAACCCAGAAATCTCAAAACTGCACAATCTGTTAGTGTTCAGCAATTATTATTGGATTGGATTTTCGACCTTTTCCTTGCATGCAAATCCCAATCAAAGGGAACAAGATCGAAACAATCCTGGAACAACTAAATATACCCCAAAAACTATTAATTAAAACTAGAACATACTCAGAAAAATACTGCAGAAGCAGATCAAAAATAAGAACATGCACATGTTCAGAAAGTATAAATGATCATAGGCTAAAACATGAACCACTACAATTTGTTGGGGGATAGGCTCTTCCAACAAAGCATGAGCTGCATTCCACATTTTGCTTACTAAGAGTTTGACTTGGACAATAAGTTAATAACTACTTCTGTTATGCTTTCATATCAGAACTTCACTACAGAAGTCCCCTGATGAAAGAGAGAAAATTTGAGGGAGATGAAGAATGACAAGTGAAGTGCAAGGTGAATTACTCGAGGCATTCCATGAAGAAATTTCAGACGACAATTAAGTTGAGAGGGTCCTGAACTCATCTGTGAACGGAATTTCCACCTCGTCCGGGTGCCTCATATCCACCACTGGGACGAGTTGGAGGTGGTGGTGCTGATGCATGATGCATAGTTTCAATAGGTACCTGTCCTTGTGGCCCGACAGCACCTCTAGATAATGGATCATAGCCAGCAGCTTTCTGCGGATCATAGTTAGATCCCCTTTGCACGTCATTTCCTGTATCTCTTCTAAAATCATAAGTAGGTGGCGGTCTTTGACCATCATACCCTGGTCCCTTCTGAGTGTCTTGCTTAGGTCCTCTCTGCATTTCATAAGCAGAGGCACCAACAGGTCCTCTCTGCGGATCGTAACCGGGTCCAGTTGGTCCTCTCTGTGCATTATAATTGGGTACAGTTGGTACTCTCTCTCCATCATAGCCAGGTCCAGTTGGTACTCTCTGTGCATCGTAGCCGGGACCAGTTGGTCCTCTCTGTGCATCGTAGCCAGGTCCAGTAGGTCCTCTCTGTGCATCATAGCCAGGCCTTTTTGACGTTACCCCCAAACCACCAGTTGCTGACTGAGCTACAACATGTGGAGAAGTAACCCCAGTGCCAGAATCACGTGCTCCACTCCCAGTGCCAGTAGCTCCAGCTCCAGCTACAGCACCAGTACCCCCTCCTAGAACTGGGTTTTGGCCCTCCTGTGTAGAGAAGAAAACAGAATTAGGGTCATTGGAAGCGACACAAAGTTTCGCTTCTTGAAACTCAATGCTTGGAAATCAAATCAACCATGACGATTTGACTTTCTTTTCTAATGTCATGAAAGTACTGTTTCATGTTCAGAAACCTGCCTTGCGGCATCAATAAGATTCTGTGGTTATATGTACTTTACATGATATGAAGGCAAGTGTAGTACTCAAAAATTTCAGAATGCACTAGCAATTGATAACATTAAATTTTAAGAATCCTTAGATATCAAAATTCTAAGACCAGGCTAGTTCGTAAAATTCAACTACAAGAAGCCAGAGTATTTCTATATGCGTCCACGAGTTACGGCTAAGACAATTGTCCTGTTTCATGTTACTTACAGCATAGGTTAAAATCACTGCAGTTTGCAGATATGGAAATGGGAACAGGATCGAAATTTGACCTATGGCAAAATTGTTTATTATAAGAAACGACAAAATATAACCAACTATTGCAGTTCTGAATTTTGAATATAACTATAAGAAACCAACTCAAAATTCTAAACTTAGCTTCATGTAGGTCGCCAATTTCATCTCAAAACATTTTCACACAAAGACTAAGATTGGGGAAGTGATCGGGAAAAGATAATTGGATACTTCATGAACTTATTTTACCACACCCATAAAAGCAAAAAAGTGTGTTGGCGGTGGGGGGTAGGGTGTTCATGTGAAGACTTGCAGGATTCAAAATCAGATACTTCTTCAGTTCAACCTGGAAATATTGCACCAGAGCTTTAAAATTTGCTTTGTTAAGTTACAATTAACTAATTCACATCAGCAAGCAGATTATATACACCTGTGGTAAGCCATAGCCATCATATGTAGCATAGTTGCTCATAGGAACACCCCCACTGTAACCAGCTGAGCCACCATATGGCACTCCTGCATTCGCATTATGACATCAGTTACCAAAAAGTAAAAAAGATTGCAAGACAAAAATGCTTCCCATGCAGGAAGGAAATAAATCTGAAAGAACTAAAGCCACATTTGGTTTAGATGCTTGGTAATCAAAAACTCGTGTAAATGATTTAGTCGAACAAATGATAGATTATATACTTCTATTCACAATGTTGAGAAGTATTTATTCATTTTTAATCACTTCTGACAATTGATCATCAAAAATCAGATCAAAATAATCAAAACAAAACCGACCACGAATACCTGTCCGCGGGTCAAAATTTGTGGAATTAGTTAACTCTGCTCTAAGCTTATCCACTTCTCTAGACATTGCCATATAGTTCTTCTCCATCACCTGAAGCGATTCAAGATGGTCACTGTATAATTTCTTCTCATAGTCGTAAGTAGCCCTGCATAGATAAAGCCCAAAAATCATCAGAAACTTCAACTGCAATGCCAACTTTTAGTTTAAGAAACATCAAATACATTACTTGTTAAGTTAAATTAACTTTGATAAAAAGAAATTTACCATTCATATATCTAACAAGCTTTTTTAACAAATAGTTATTAAACTTAAAATTTTTTACTATTGACCGTACCATTAAAAAAGCACAAAAATGGGCATATCAGAGAGCCTAAGTTAATAATATACAATATTATATTAACAGTGACTACATCTGAACTTTCCTTTTAGCTGGAATATACTAATTCCTCATTCTTCTCTGCTTATAATTTTTTCTTACTTTTTTCAGACAGTGAATAGAATTTTCTTTAGGGTTGCTTCCTGTTCCAACCAGATGACAGGAACAAGTACCTGCAATGCTGATACTCCTGTCTCAGGCTCTCAAGTTCAGACATTAAAGCAGGAATCTGCTGTGCCTCAGAGTGAGCCATCTGAAGATCGCGTGTCAGCTGTTGTGCTTGGGAAATTAGTTCCTGCCTTGCAGCAAACAAGCTCTTAGCTTCAGTATGTGCTTGCTGCAACTCTGTTTTGATGGACTCTGCAGCTTGAAGTTCAGCCTCCATCCTCGCAATTTTATCCATTAATCTTCTTGTGTGTTGCTCTTTCTCAGCCTTCATATCAGCAATGTGAGCATGTACCAACTGCAACTCATGTTTAGCAGTAGCAAGATCTTGTCTAAGAGTTCTATGGGTAGTGGCAAGCCTCTGATTTTCAATTGCAAGTTTGTCCATCTCGACATGTTGTGCAGTAAGCTTTTGTTCCATAACTTCAGGAGGCAACATTTCAAGAGGGAAACCACCAGGTGGAGGATGAATTGGAGGACCGTAAGGATTGGGATGGACCATGCTCCGGCCAGGAAGAGGGCGCCGGAGGTGGGGAGGGGGCACTCGGTCATTGCTTGCCATTACCTGAAATTAACAAGCATAACTAGTTACACTGAAGACAAAATACGGAATCCTACTCTAAATTGCAATGTACCAATTCAACAAACACTATACTATAGCTTTATCGTCAACGCAATGTCACATTAATATATAATGCTAAAGGACAATCAGGCACTTAATATTAATATGAAACGGAATGGAAAGGACAGAAGGGAGACTAAACATTTTGTGGTGATCGATGCTAGCATGGGAACAGGAACTCCAAAGCGACATAGCAAGCAAAATGATAAAATAGAGACCAAGAGAGATAGAGTTGGTAAAATTGAGTTACATCACAGACATCAGGATAAGAACTAAAAGGGGCGGATCCAGGAATTTTAGGCACACAAGCTAAAATTTAAAAGTCAATATAAAAAATTTATATATAATATTAAAGTCAAATTCATTTAATTTGAAGTTATTCCATGTTTAGATACATAAAATTCATTTACTAATTAGAAGTTCCAACATTTAAGACAAGTCTTAAAAATGAAAAATCTCGTCTTCTCCTACAAATGCAGCATGATCCTAACTTAAAATGGAATATGATACTACCAATCAACAAAAGTATGCATTATAACTTCTCTAAGAAGTACACTCAGAATCCAATAACCAACAGCTATAAATTTATAAGCACCACTTTCTTTATCAACTGAATTCCCAGATTAATCAAAAACCCCAAATTTCTCTATGACTAACCTCAAGTTTTCAACAAAATCCCAAACTATAAAAAATTATAACACCCCTTCAAACTAAATAGATGGCTTGCGAAAGCACAACCAAAACCACAGTAGAACAGACTAAATCAAGAACATCCACTAAAATCAACCAAATGCAATCAGAATAATCACCGAATCTATTGAAAAGCCTCAAAACCCAAGAATATTAAATTGCATGCAAAACCCAGTCTAGAATTTCTCAAGAACAGATCTCTTGCAAAGGGTTCCAAAAATTAAAAGAAATCAAGTGTTGGATCCAAATGGAAATCAATTCTCTTGCTCTTCCTAAATATAAATTTGCCAAACACCGTAACACGGCAACGCCCAAGTTCCAATCTTCTTTCCCCCACCACAAAACTCACACAGATTTCACTTTTAAGTCAAGAACATCCACTAAAATCAACCAAATGCAATCAGAATAATCACCAAATCTATTGAAAAGCCTCAAAACCCAAGAATATTAAATTCCATGCAAAACCCAGTCTAGAATTTCTCAAGAACAGATCTCTTGCAAAGGGTTCCAAAAATTAAAAGAAATCAAGTGTTGGATCCAAATGGAAATCAATTCTCTTGCTCTTCCTAAATATAAATTTGCCAAACACCGTAACACGGCAACGCCCAAGTTCCAATCTTCTTTCCCCCACCACAAAACTCACACAGATTTCACTTTTAAGTTTTAAGCCGGATGAAGTCTTATGAAATTTTCTAATACAATTTTTCGAAAATAGCAAAATGGTAGCAGTAAAAATAATGGAGAAGAGAAAAATCTAAGAGTTAAAAGAGATAGAGCTTATATAGCCCCTACCTTGGAACAAAGGAGAAGAAGTTTCCCAAAAATTGATCCTATCTCAGACTCAAACAATTGAGATTTGAGGGCTGGTGGTGATGACGCCTGATATTCCTAGAACCCGAAAGCAAGAGGCGAGACAGAGACAGAAGAGATTGGAGAGAGCGAGAGCCAGAAAGAGACAGAGAACTGAGGAGAAATGTAGAGCGAGAATGTTAGGATGATAGTATCTTGGTTTTGGATTTGGGCTGGGGCTAATGGTTTAACATTTTTGTTTTGGACTTGGGCTGTTGTTGGACGCAGACTATCACCAATTAGAATATGGGCTGTAGTTTAATTTGAATGGACTAATAAAGAAAAAATTGAAAGCAATTGGATCTGGGCCGGCTCCGGGCCCTGATCCACCCCCTGAGAACAAATGTGACCAAGCTCATTAATTACAAAAACAATGACGGCAGAGGAGCCAATACTATGAGAATTCTTCTAATTCAGTACACACGGAGAAACTTCTCTCTCAAAACTTGGAAGAATAGATGAATCAGTATTTTAGGGGTAGAAGAGAAGTACACAAGCAGGTAAAGAGTGAGTGAAGGAAGAATCTAGTTATTTTCCTTTGTTCTGTAATTCTCTGCAGTTAATAAAAAGCTTTATATTAATTTTTCTGTCTTCCTTTCTTCCCATTGAGTCTATCACTATGCAAGCCAAAACACAAGCTTTCACAAACTGCTTGGTTTACTACATCCCCTAATGATATATTAACAAACATCCGAGAGTTAACATGGAAATTACAAGCATACAATGCATTTATAGAGACATAATAAAAGGCAACAGATTGAAAATCAAATTCTTAATTTTAGGATTTAGAGAAAAAGGTTTGAAAACAAAATGATATGATTGTGGTACACACAGAGCACAAGATAACAAACTATGTTTTATTCCTAATAAAATTGGAGTTGGCTACATTAATCTTTTTCACTACTCATATTTGATTCATCACTACATATACTAAAAATTCAATGCTATCAAATCCCTCGCAACAGCATCAAACCATGTTAATTTCGGTCTCTCTCTCCCCCTTTTCTAACACGCTACTGAGATCGTATACTCTTGTAAAATGGAGTTTCATTAGGTATATTCAGAAATGCCCAACCACCAAGTCATCCTTAATTTACCCTCAATTGGTATCGCAGTATATCTCATTTTTTACCTTATCCAATTCTAATATAGGCAAACATCCATCTTAATATGCTCATTTCTGTTATATCATCTTACTGAAATTGTCATTTAACAGCCAAACACTCACTACTAAAGAAGTACGAAGAAATCTGAAATTGGCAAAAATAAACAAATGAAAGAGCATAAGGAAACATGAGTTCAGCATTATTTAAATTTGAAAAAACTACAAAAATCATAAAATGAAGAGAGGTAATGTGATTTCTTGGAGAAAAGAACCTCATAGTTAAAAGAGGATAAGCAATCAGGATTATTTAAAATCGTCAAAATCTCTGTAAACCATTGAAGGTTAAGGTAACCAGATTAATAAACATTGTAGTACAAGTTTGCCTATAAGCATAGTAATAAGGAACCGCCTAATAGACTCATAAAGCATCAATCGAATGAATGATTTTCTTCTATTGCTTCGAGTTATGGCATATTATACTATTTAAGACATCCGAAGCCAGTGCAACCTGAATTCTAAAGGTTCACTACATGTTTCATGCTCTTAGTTTGAAGCTTGCACATACTGATACATCCTATCACCTTTCAGAATCTGAAGTTTTTAAAATTATAAATACGCACCAATGAGGTCCGTGGCATGTGCCTATCAACTTGGCTCATGCCCTAGCAATGGCTAGCATGTCTCCAATGCATGCCAGCCAACTATATGTCTACTTCCAAGAAAAGAAATATTGATGGCTTGCTTCTTCCAAATGACCAAGCAGCCCTCACTCTTCCTGTTCACAATCTGCTCTCATAGAACTTTTGGGAAGGGACAAAGAAGGGTGTTTTCATCGACTTAGTTTACCATGGCTCCCATGACAATAGCAATCATTTTCTTTGGTCCCCCAATTTTGTAATTCACCTACACTACATTATAGGGTGTGCACACTTGAACTAGATGGAAGGGAATTCAAGCCCTATTTTGAAACTTAGAAGATTCTACTTCATAATTACTTTATCTGTGCCCGTAACTAACATACTCAGTGCATTTTAGTACATCCTTGAGAATGTTTAAAGCATATCTCATTGACATGATAGCATCCTCATTTTGAAAAGGAAAGCTAGAAAGACATGCACGTTAAGATCAATGTCTCTTAGCAACCACGTGCAAAAACTGGATACATCTTGATTGTATGCCAAGTTAGCCAAGAAGTGCCTCTTCCGTCCCAACAAGGTTTCAGGTTAGTTTAGTGTGTTTCAAAGCCTCCTTCCTCACTGAATACTTTTCCTCCCACCTACAAAAACTGTCGGGCAAAACTAGTTTGCCCAGGCAAATATGCTGCGCAGGGGGAAATGAGAATAACTATAAACACAAAAATCCTAAATCGTGCAAGAAACAATCACATTCTATGCTCCCATTATCATGTCCAGGGCAGGAGCCACCTCGGTTCTATTGGAACCACTGGATTTTGGCCCTGTGTATTCCACAAATGAGGGGCGATGGTTCCAAAGGCAAGGAGAAAACAATAAACCAACACATCAAAATTCTAAGAGGGATATTGTCGAGTAAATTGCTGTTGCGTGAAGAAAATTACCATCAAGAAACAAAAAAATTGGGGTAAAAATTAAATTATAAATATGGACGGAATCTTAAATCGAGGTCGTATTAAAATTAAATCATTCAAAACAATCCAATCGAGTGTAAAATCAACAAATAAAGCCCAATAAATTTAAAACATGATTTTACACAAATGAATCAGATATTACCTTCCAAGTTTGATGAAGTAGAAGATGACTTATCCTCTTAGAGAAACCGCTCCAACACAAGATAAATGGGCGTCAAGAGCCTCTCCTTCACTGTGGACTGTTCCCAGTTATTAGAGCAAAGCTAAGAAAAAAACAAAACCCTCGGCAGATTTTCCCCTTCCCCTTCTCTCTATTGTTATAAAAATTTAAACAGGCACTCCTTTGGGTAACCGAGTTGGTGAAGTAGGTGAGGTCGGAAGTCGAGCCCGTCGCACATGGCTTGTCTAGTGCGGTTTATCTCTCCTGTGTGGTTTGCAGGTTATTGCACATGGAGCGAGATTTACCCAATGCGCACTTACAAATAGCGGCTGCGGATACCTACGTCAACAAAAAAAAAAAAAAAATTTAAACAGGCGATATTACACCGAGAAGATTGGGTCTTTAGTGGTTTGTAAGCAAATATCATGCAATGGACTTTCATCGGGCTTTAATCAATTTTGCGAAGAGGTTATCATTTGGTTTTAATGGGTGCCTGAAACATAGGCAAAATTGATAGGCACCACTTACAAAAATATCGCTAAAATTAGACATTTTTTGAAAAATCATATAAAAAATATTTTGAAAGTAAAAAATACATTATAAAATTATTAAAATGTGACTCGATATCACTTTTTAAAATTAAGTGCCACTTTTACTAAAAAGTGATATTTATCGCACAAAAAAGTGAAAAATTTCCAAAAAATGATGAAAAATAATAATAAAAAGTTAAGTGACACGATGTCACGTTTAAAGTTAAATGTCACTTTGACATACGATGTCAGTACAATGCTAATATGTCAATACAATCAACACCCTTTTATCTTGTAGCATACAGAACTTGAAAGAAATTTCAACGACTATATCATGGTACATTTCAAATGGCTTATTCTCTGTTTGACTCCCAATAAATTATAATTTATTTTGCCTAAGATCCATCCACTACAGTACCTCCTCTACTGACCTATCTGTGATAAGCTATGAACACACCTTTGTGCAATAACTAGAGTGAAAAATGAGCTTTAAGCAATGGATGTCTTTTTAAACAAGAGATGCAATTATATTTGTTGATTCTTCCATCATCGTCCACGTCAAATAAACTATGAAGTCCATAGATCTGCAAGTCTCAAATCAAGAAAGAAAATTGAAAACTACAGAAATCCAAATCATCAACATTTGAAACGACGTGTGAAAACTGAATATATTTGCTAAATAAATGTTTACTTTTTTCATCATTTGCATTGTTTAATTTCCATTTGAATTCTCTCTCTCTCTCTCTCTCTCTCTCTCTCTCATTTGTAGCCATGAATTGGCTATATAGATTTTATAATGTATTTATTAAGTTATGAAATGTTTTAATTAGTTAATGGGGCATTAACCAAATTAGTTATTTTTTTATGGTTTTGAGACTAATTTGCCCATAGGGGCCTACATTTTATGAAAAATACTTTTTTTTTTTTTTTTAAGAAATGCATCTTCTTAGTTGGAAAAAAATATCATTTTACAATTTACCTCATTTCAAAGTTTCCTTTAAAAAAAAAAAACTATTTTAAACAAATATATTTTTCATTTAATATCATTATTTTAATTTTTCTTTACAAAACAAAATTTTTACAAATCTTGGTAATATTATCCCTATATTACTTGTAAAATAATGTTTAAATAATTAAATCTTTTACTAAAAATTAATATTTTAGAATAATGTTGTGTTACTTGTAAAGTAGTATGATGCGAACATCATTTTTATATTCTGGAAATTTTCATTAATTATATTTATTATTATTATTATTATTATTATTATTATTAGGCTTGTAGTAGTGAGTTGGTCCAAACCCTCCACTAATAGGTTAAATTTTACTATTCATTGAATTTTTTCATTGTAGTTAAATTGGTTGATAAATGAATCTTGTGATGGTAATGGGCCGAGCCGGCTCGGCCCTTAAAACCACGAGCTCACGAGCCGAGTCGGCTCGTGGCTCGTGGGCAAGCTCGGCTCGGCCCACGAGCTCGTGAGCTCACGAACCGAGCCGTGAGCCCACGAACTTTTTGAATTATTATTATTATTTATTTTTTTTTTACATTTTTCAAAATTATTCTTTTAATTTTTATGAGCCGAGCTCGTGGTCCTTACCCACGAGCCGCTCGTGAGCTCGACGAGCAGAACACTCGGCTCGTCGAGCTCACTTGCGGCTCGGGCTCGTCAAAATGACGAGCCCGAGCCGCTCGTGGCTTGTTTTGTACGAATAGAGCGACCGAACCGACAAGCCGCTCGACTCAGTTGCCACCCCAAAATGAATCAAATTATTTGCGGCCACGAACGTTTTTTCCCCCATTCTCTCTGATTTCTTCCCCCATTTTCTTGCTTCTATTCTTCTTCTTCCCATTCTTTCTATGATTCTCCTGCTTGCTGCAATTCTGCATCTTATTTCCTGTTATTAACTATTGCTTTTAATTAACTGTGGGAATACATCCATTGATCTTACATCAAATTGATATCAGAGTCTAACATGGTTTCCATCATCACTTTGCATCCCAGAATACCCAAACACTGCCAAACAATCATCAGTTTTCTCTTAAAATTCCAGTTATTGACGTCAACAATAAACCACCATACCATCGCCGCAAAACCACCATCTGCTTAAGCACAATAATCAAACCAACGCAACAGCAGCCTCACCCCAAAGTACCACCCTCAACAGACCCATAAATAGCCGTTTCCCATCTACGCTACATACATCAAAGCAGCAACTACATCGCTACAGTCGTCGACAACAGTAAACTGCGACGCCAGCAAAAAATTTAAAACAAATAATACAACCACCGCCTCACGCACAAAAAAACCAGCCGGCACCACCAAATATCAAATCCTGATTCCATCCCCTCACTGTCGAGCTTCGCTCCTTCGACTGCAGTTGGCAACTACTACCTAACTCACCAGGCCCTTTTAGTCACCCACGGAAACGACGAGTAGACCGTACCAGAGGAAACTATGTGCAGATGAAGTCGATGCCATCCTCCATCTTTTGGGCCTTAATTGTGGCATGTGTTTTGTTTTAAAGTAAGGTAACTTGATTCCTACATGAGCTTGGTTTTGGGTCCTTTCTTTTTGTAAATTACTTTTAGATCATGTTTGAGAGAAATTTGTAGTTTCATTTTTAGAAATTATATGACCGTTGCACAGTAGACTTTCACCAATTTTCCACAATCTCTGACACCTTACTGCATAATAGAAAATGGTAAGATTCTCTCTCCATCATTTACGTTTTTACCCCCATTGACCGACAATGAAAGGACAATTGTCGTGCGTGAGTAATTGGTATGAAACTGTAGACTATTTTCACGTGAAAATGGGTAGACTATTGTAGTGGAAAGAAAGAGAGAGACGTGAATGAATGATTAACTCATTTTCCTTCAATTTGACTTTTCAAAGCCTACCAATTGTTTGATAAATATAAGTATTGCAATTACCCATTTTGGACGAAGCATGTACGTGTCATGTCTTGTTTTGTTTGATGTTGTACTACTCATTATCGTTGCAATGTTAATGTAACACAGTTGAAGTGTTTACAAAAAAATTGGACGCATATTTTTTTTCCAGAGCACCAATTTTCTATGACACGTGGTTTCTCGAATTAATAAATAAGTTGGAAATGCGAAATTTTCTACAAGCGATATATCATCTTACCGAATTATCTATGGGAAGGGATTTCTACTATCTCTGAACAAAGTACGTGCCAATAACGTCAGCATACGGGTTTCAACCTACAAACGTGTCATTTCCGTTGGGCCATACAATCGTGAAGTCGGTCCCACTCGATGCGCGGCATTTCTATCGCTTTCATTTCGGCTGCGATTTCGTCATCCTCATTAGGTAGCTCCACTTCTGAAGCGCTTGGGTCTGTCTCAACTCTCGTGAATGCCTCGTCGACAACTCCAGCTCGTCTAAGAAAGTTGTGTACACCCATTGTTGCTACAACAACTGCTACTTGTGTTTGAAACGAATAACTCAGCATACGATCGAGTATTTGCCATCTTTGTTTCCAAACACCGAATGCTCTTTCAATTACATTTCTGCATGATGAGTGCATGTAGTTGAACCGCTCCCGAGCGTTCCTAAATCTTCGGACATGACCAGTCGCTTCGTCCCGAAACTGCTGAAAATGATACAGTATATCTGACCCTTTATACGGTGTCATGTATCCAGGTTGATGTGCGAAACCAGAGTCCACCAAATAATATTTTCCCTGAGCGGGTAATGGAAAATGAATGTCTGGACTGTAGATTGCATGATTAAGAATACGTGCATCGTGCGCATTTCCAGGAGTGCCTGCACGTACGAACGTGAAGCATTAATTGAAATCCCATGCTGTAAGTACGTTCTGTGTTGGAATACCTTTTTGACCAATGAAGTTGACTCATTCGTGGCGAGACAGCACAGCTCTAACGTGCGTTCCATCAATCACACCGATACAATTATAGAATAATGGATGCTTCCTCGTATCAGGGACATGATGCTCTGCCCTTGCATTGTAGTTCGGGTGCGGTTTAATTGTATTTGTCGAGAGTGCAATGACTGCTCGTAACACTTCTTTGAAGTAGTAGCATACTGTTTATAACGAATGATTAAATAATTTTTGGACCTGTCTGTACCCTTTCCTATGGGCTAATATGCACAAAAACATACCAACATGTTCATACACATCTACGTGCCGACTGCTCCTCAGTCCGTAATCATCACGAAGAATATGTGCAAAATGTCTCAACATTGCGGGGTACATACGGAACTCTTGGTAGCAGAGTTGCCCATTTCCTTGCATTGCCTCCAATATAAGCATATGACCGTTCCAAGCAAAAGGATATCTACGAATACGTCGACGTTGTGCGTCATAGTAGTTCCTCACATCGCATTCGGCTACTCTGCAATATCATAGCCACTCTGTTATATCCGCTACAAACTCTGTCAAGTAGTCCTCATCTTCGACTTCATCCTCAGAATCCGACTCCGAGATTAGACGGCAATCGAAGTCCAAGTCCTCTATTGAAATATTTTCTGCTTAAAAAGAAATGCTCACAACACTACTACAGCTCTAGAGAGCAAGCACTCCACTTAAGGGGACTACCCTTGTAATCTCTGTATGAACAAATGAAGGTAGGTTCAGCATTTAAGAGAGAAATTCGGTGGATGGCCTGTTCAAGTCAAACTGACACTACATTTATTAAAGTAAATAAAGGATCTTACACAAATTTCATAGTGACTATATTGTAGTCTTTTCATTTCAAAAGCCTGCCACAAATAATTTGAAATAATCTCACGGGCATGGAGGTTCCACTGGCCTTAAATAAGTTATATATGAAGTAAGTGTATATAGATGACAAACCCTAAATGAAAAAAAAAGCAAATAACTACGCGCAAACCACGACGAACTGAAATGAATCCATCGTACGGGTACACGGGAGAAACTGGAACAAAGCATATACATACAAGAAATGAAACTAAACAGACAACCTACGTATTTCACTTCCTCTGACCCTTTTGGTGGTCAGTGAAAACCCACTCAAACCAATCCATCTTCTCATCAGCATCCATCATAACTTCAAGCACGTCCCTGGTATTCTTACGCGATATAAGCTTGCACGCGTAGTGAAAAATCTCTGTTTTTCGCTGAAGTCGGCTAGTCGCTAACAGCTCATCAAGACATGCTTTTATGTCATTCTTAGCCGAACTGATGATATCATTGATCTTAGCGGACACTAACTCTGCGGCGTTGCTAGAACGGTTGACAGAGTATGACAATTCCTGACTTGTTAATTTCTTCTTCTTCTTCCCTTTCTGGTTGCCCGACCCGGACTTACGTTTCCCCCCTCTACGAGCGCCAGAAATGGCCATGCTCGATTTACCTTTCGCGTCTTCTGCTTAATCGCTTAAGCCGTTACTCTCTACATCTACAGGGATCGCATCTCGAATGTCCTCCATACCGCTGTCTTCAAACAAGTGAAACCCTGTTCTACATAGCTTCGTTGGTGTGACTGCATATTTTTCACTATCAAACGTGTCTCCGAACAACTGCTGGTATCGAATGTAGATGTCACTTACATCTTTGTCCTTGTAGTCCTTGTAGTTGTTGTTTTCCTAAGTCAACTTTTGAGATAAATATAAGTACTATAACAAACAGGGTACAAGTTGAAGAAGATAAAGAGAGAAACCTTTATTTTTCGACACCACCATTCCTCATCAGTGCAAATGTGTCCGGTTGTTGAATTAAACTCAACCCCAGTGCAATTAAGAAACTTCCTTACCCGTTGGTGGTCCTGCCTCATGGAGTCCCATTTGTTTCGCAACTGCTGTTTACTCCATTTGCGTTCGGATGTGGTGTTGAACAAAGAAATAACTCGATCCCACCCGTGTTTGGTGAAACGCCGACCCTGTCGATGTCCCTCTACAAAGGCTGTTTCACAGGAGGTGATGAACACCTTTAGTACCGCCGGATTCCATCGTGCATTTTTTCGGGAGCCTTTTCCTCGTTGACGTTTGCGGGTGTGGACGAGCCCATATGCTGATATTCAACCTGCATCGGATAGGAACGTTAGCAAAAACAGGGATATCGTCCTACATTCTAGTGGAGAAACTTGGGTCCGACCTGTTCGAACGTAGAAACACGATGGAAGAAGGATAAGACGAAATGTAACACTTTAGCGTACGCACCTGGGAGTGAAACGGATCCATGAGTACGAGCAAAGCGTACGTGACGGCTACAACAAACTATCGATGGCGGTGGTGGACTTGAAATGAAAATCCCTAATTGCGGGGTGTGGGGTATCAGACGGAGTTGCTCTTTCACCTGGGAACGAATTTCTAATTCCACGTGAAAATGCCGATTAAGTAATGCAGTAACTCTTAGCACAATCTCACAATTGGGTTACAACACTATTTTCAATAAATTACAAAAGACACGTATTTTCCCATTTATTCCGACACAGCTGGGAAAAGCAAATGGAAAACCAAATTCTTGCTCAACACCAATTCACAAATCCGATTTCTACGAAACCGAAGTATTTAAAGTATTTCTCTACAAATTTCAGTTCTCATTCGTTATTGTTTTACACTTCACCAGTTGCACTAATTTTCAACACCTCAGGCAGTTGATGAATAACCACTTAAAAATTTAGGGAAAATGAGCAAATATGAAACAGTAAACATAGCATACATATGCATCCATCTTATGCAAAAATAGCTTGAAAACATTACTGTTAAAATTAAAGAGTTAACAAATTTTGGAGCCATTCTCATCTGTTGGTGATCGTCATCGTCGTCACCGCAATTGAGGGTCACCGGTGATTTGGACGGAGGGAGGAAATATCCACTTTGAACAATGAAATTTTTAGTGCGAGAAAAAGCGAAACATCCATATATTGGGTAGGATACACATGGGTTATTTTAAAAGGTTAGAGAAAATTGGACTAAATATTTGAAACAGGATGGTGTGTGCAGACAACCGACGGAAATGGAAGGGAGTGATGTTGGAAACTATTGATACAATGGTGAATGAAGTAGGTAAGTTGAAAGAAGTGTAATTGATTTGAGTGGTTGAGAATGGGGGGTAAAAACGTAAACGTTGGAGAGAGATTCTTACCATTTTCTATTATGCAGTAAGGTGTCAAAATTGTGGAAAATTGGTGAAAGTCTACTATGCAACGGTCGTATAATTTCTAAAAATGAAACTACAAATTTCTCTCAAACATGCTCTTAGTGTTTGGGCTTGGTTTTGAGCCATATTTTTGTATTTTATTTTTAGTTAAAAAAAAAGAGTGGAAGAAGAGAAGCAAAAAAAGAAAAAAGAGAGAATTTTTTAACCTTAATTACAGTGAATTTTTATTCTTATTGTTTGACTGCCGCTCAAACAATTTAGGTCGCCTGCCATCGTAGTAGTGCCAAATGGAAGATCATGATTGGAGCATTGTTAGACTCTTTTGAGTCTCGTGAGATAACAATTTTATTATATTGAACATGTACTTTTATTTAGTGATTTGGCTTGTCAATTTTAAAGAAAAAAAAATGTTATGGCATAAATACCAAACGTTAGGAGTCCATTTGTTAACAAATGGAAGGAAACTTCTTCAATTATTATTGTCTTTTAATGAGCTCTCATCGTTATTTGAATACACTGAGTATTTGTTTTCCCAAGTGGACCAAATTGCCTGTTGTTTCCATACTCACATCTATTAATAAACTTAGCACAACATTGGTCTCAAATAAACTATTAAGATATCCTGATTTTGCTATACAAGTGGCACTTGTTTCTTGCCTTGGTGAAATGTTCCGGATTACAGCACCCAATCCCCCTTTGGTGATGAAATAATATAAGACATTTTTCCCTCGATTATATCATCATACGCATGTCTCACGAGCACATCCATCAATTTGTATGCTATGGCAGTTAGGATACTAGAGACTATGGCTAATGCAAAATATATATCATCATTTGCATTTCTCACAAGAACATCCATCAATTTGTATGCTACGAAAGTTAAGATACTAGATACTATGACTAATATGAAGTATTGTCTTATCATGTTGGACCTAGATTGTGAACGTATGATAATTGACATATTCCAATACTTTCTTTAAGGCTTAAACGGAATAATTTATGGAACGTCTTTACATCCATAGAGACTATCATGACCTTTACATTAGAAGAAAGTGACAATATTCCTCTAAATTTGATTATCCTTCTTTTGGATAGTGATCAAAATAAACACAGGGAGGGTTCTCCTATTATATTTGGTGTGGTGGAAAGACTTTCTGAGAAGTGTGTTGACATGATCAAACATTACTTGTCACGAGCTATAAATTTTTTAGGGGTTTGTTTAAATGATTATGGTGCAGTTCTTTCCTCCATTTTCAAAGAAGTCGAGAGTTGTGAACAGTGTATTGTGTCCCCTATCATAACCTCATATGGACCCAATACACGTAATATTGACATAATTGAGAAGTTATCTAAAGCAATACAATCAAAGTCAGCATTTCA
This sequence comes from Fraxinus cuspidata, assembly GCA_903798385.1. Classification (NCBI taxonomy): domain Eukaryota; kingdom Viridiplantae; phylum Streptophyta; class Magnoliopsida; order Lamiales; family Oleaceae; genus Fraxinus; species Fraxinus cuspidata. The sequence goes on from CAIGRP010083150.1 coordinate 38,522, forward strand.
GACATTCTAGATCTCATGCCTACTATGTTACATGACAATAATGTTGAATTTGTTTTGGTTTTCCTTCAATTATACGAGATTTCACAGATTGCCACATTATTTTCTAAGACCATAGACATGCTTTGTTAGCTAATCATCATGTTGACAATGTTCTTAAATTTCATGCCAAATTAAGAAGTCAAATTATTTTCAATCATGAAATATTTGAACTTTTCGATGTGCAATATATGTTATGGTACCCTATTGAAAATTATTATACATTATTGCGCGTTTCTCTTCTACGTTTTCCTAAAAACGTGAAGAAAAAGTTTTTGAATCATTCATATAATTTTTTTATTGATTGGTCATCTCACTTAAAATGAAAGTTATATTTTTAATACATAAGAATTGTTTACTAATCGAGGCCTATTCGAGCATTTGATGTTGCGATTGATTTTCTCTACATGCCAGTTTACAAAGCTAGCTTCTTATGCTCCTCATTATGCACAACCAAATAAAGTTTTAACGATAAGTTGCATTTCGGAGTCTAAAATCGGTATTTGATTAGATGGAGAGATCGTCCCCTTTGTTCGGATCATATTCTTGGGAATAAGTTACAGTTTTCGTTACTATCAAACATAGAGTTTCGATATTTGGTTCTTACGAAAGGCTGTCCTCCGTGGTTGAAGTTTATCCACTCGACATTGTCAGTTTTCCCCACCCCGAGAGAGTTGATGCAGGTATCATTTTTATATTATGTAATTTTTCATTAATTATGTAATTTTATTATTATTGGGTTTGTAGTAATGAGTTGGCCCAAACACGCCACTAGTATGTTAAGTTTTTACTATTTATTAGATTTTTTCATTGTAGTTGAATTAGTTGATGAATGAATAAAATTATTGGCGGCCATGAACGTTTCTTCCCCCGTTCCCTCTGGTTTCTTCCCCCTTTTCTTGCTTCTATTTTTCATCTTCCCATTCTTTCTGTGATTCTCCTGCTTTCTGCAATTCTGCCTCTTATTTCTTGTAATTAATTGCTGCTTCTAATTAACTGTGGGAATACATCCATTGATCCTACATCATAGTATATATGATAATGTGTTATTATGTAGTTTTTAGACTATTTATGATTTGCAATATTATGATTAATCATCATACCTAATCTTTTAAATCAGTTTGATCTGGCCCAAATTTTCAGCTATCGGCCCACTCGAATTATGGGCTAGTAAACAAGCCACTCTTATTGAGTCGATCCTGGACAGGCCATGTTTGGAACACTTAATTTGACACCACTAATATGGATATTGATGAACGATGTATACTTATGATACCGTTGTTTATGGTATTAGTATAATTTTATATTCCTATTTATTCATGTCTACGTTTGTGTTCTTTGTTACAACTAAATGAAGGGAATTTCCGAGCAAAGTAATAATAGATATGCTCGCTAGCCAAATATCTAATAAAACATTTTAAAAATACGTGGCGAATAAATGTTAAATTTCTATATAATATGAAATAGCGTAATATTTTTAAAGGATTATTCTTGTTGTATATAGGGGGCACCATAATGGTGTTCATAATGGACACATAGCACAACCCATTTTAAAATTTATGTATAGGTTAAAACTCTTAACATATACCATTAATAATAATAATAATTAATAATAATAATAATAATAATAATAATAATTATTATTATTATAAAAAATAAATAAATAATTTTTACTCATTAAATTATTAAATACGTTATATCATCCAAGTTTACATGGAACGAATAGAGTTAGTACACACGACCTAATACGAACACAATACTCTAAATTTACTTCAACACACATTGACATTATGAGTAATGTTAATGTCTAAGATGAAAAACGTCATCTTTTAACGCTCTTTTGTATTTCAATTTTTTGACATATTTTTTACTTTTATGAAGATCATATGGTTTTGATAAATATGGACTATTAATATATAACTTTTTTTTAATGTCACTTTACAAGTAGATTAGATATTATTTACATCAAATGCTTGACAATTTATATAAAATGCTAACAACTAGACTCTGATTAGATTTTGGATTTATATAACTTTAGCGTCATGTAAAATCATCTCAATTAAAAGCTTAAACGATTAAAAAAATACATTTGTTAATTTAAAGTTAGTCTTCAATATATCTTCATGTGCAAACAAAATTCTTTTTTATCAAGACATGTACACAATTTTTTATAAATGAATAGCACCTAGACTTGATCCTGATTCTTTAACTTAGTCGAATAAATTTTAATTACCTCATCTAGAACTTAGAAAGAGAGCATTTATTTATTGAAGTTCTTAAATCCAACATACTCAATCCTTGTTTGCATGAAGAGAACTCATGTTCGGGTCAACTTAAAATACTTGCTTATCATTTATTTTACTCATAAGTAAAGAAGTAAAATTTAAATACAATAAAAAAATTAATAATCAAAGTAACTTTTTATTTAAAAGTAAGAATAACTTAAAACGTGAAAATTTGAAAAAATAAAAATAAAAAGAAGGTCTCATCGTTTTGAGTAAAGAAGTTAGCCAAACATCAATAAATCGAAAAACTTGGTTCTATAGCTTTCATCACGAGTATGTAGGGTATAGGGTGAAGTTTCTCTGGAACAAGGCAAAGCTCAAACGCAAATAAGAGTGACACAATTTCAGTACAAACGACCGTGATGAGCAACCAAGATTTGACATTTGTTCTTAATTATAATCAGCCAATAAGTAGATAGCCAAACACTCCAAAACAACATGGATTATCCATCAAATTGTACTTCTAGTTCAATGATAGTGCATTACTGCATTATATAGAAGTCCATCGTCATGTTTGGTATCCAGTATTAAATATAATTATACGTTACAACAATGGTAATTCCCGAAGTATTACATGTTTGATTTCTTTCTTATATAAGACAGGAAAATTTGAACCATAATACTAAAACAGTAAATCCATCGCGGTAAACTTGTTACAACATAGCTATTCCTATGAAGCTGTTGCAAAATAACATCTACAAAGTAACAAATTTTTCATTCACGAGTACTTTAGCTTTAGCTCAGGAGACTGGCTGAGGAATTTTGGCCAGCGATTCTTTAGTCTTTTCCTCCGAAAATGACAAATCAACAAGATCTCCCTGCAGATACTTCTCATAAGCTGGCAAATCAAAATGACCATGTCCACACATTGCCATGAGAATGACTTTTGATTCTCCAGTCTCTCTGCACCGAAGAGCTTCTCTGATGGTGGCAGCTATGGCATGAGTTGGTTCAGGTGCTGGTATCAACCCCTCCGACCTAGCAAATCGTATGGCACCTGAAGAAACAAGAAAACCAAGGTATTAGCCAACAGCGAAGCAAAAAAACTTTTAGAAGAACAGCAATTTTAGAAGGAAAATTTTCAATGGCGGTCCCCAAACAAATAAACGAAGCACATGGATCGCCAATCAATTTTTCTGGGTTTTAGGTTTCCAAACATTCATTTTCCTTGCACAATAATTCTTAAAGGATGGAAACCCTCAATTTTTCTAGTTAATGAGACACCTACTTTGCATGTGATGACTTACTTGAGAATTTTGTTCACCTAATCCACTCCAATGCCAGTTTCACTCAAAAACAGTTATTTTTTATGGAATCCTTCCGATGGGGATGAATACAAATGTGCACCGAAACTGAAAGATTGGGGTCGTAAATTGGTGAAATGTCCGTATCCAGAACAAGCAACAAACTCTCTACTTTGAGCTTTAATGTGGAGAAGGAAAAGATAAATACCTTCAAAGCATTCTTTCTGCTGAATCGAAATTGCTTCCATGTAACCCAATTCATAGACATGCGAAATCAATGGAGCCATTCCATGGTACCGCAGACCACCTGGAAAACAAGTGATTTAAAGAGAAGGGTTCGTAACAGTAAGCAAAAAGTATTGTAAAATAATGCTTTACCAGCATGAATAGGGTCTGGCACAAAGTCATGTCCAAGAGTATGCATCTTCAACAAAGGAGTCAACCCGGCTGTATCACCATAATCATAAGCATATACACCTTTTGTCAAGGAGGGGCATGCTGCAGGTTCAACTGCTCTAATAACAGGGTTGATCTTTCCATTAAATTTCTCCCGAATAAATGGAAAAGCAAGTCCTGCAAAATTGGACCCGCCCCCAGTACAGCCAATAATCACATCTGGAGTCTCCCCTATAGCCTCCATCTGTTTTATGCACTCCTCACCTATAACAGTTTGATGTAACAAAACATGATTGAGAACACTTCCTAGACAATATTTGGTATCAGCATTTGCAGCTGCTACCTCCACAGCCTCGGAAATAGCTATTCCTAAACTTCCCGGGGTTGATGGATCTTTGTCGAGTATTCTCCGACCAAATTCGGTAATACAAGAAGGTGAAGGGTGCACTTTGGCGCCCCAAGTTTGCATCATCAGTTTACGATATGGTTTCTGATCATACGAAGCACGGACCTGCCACACCTGTAGTAGAACCAACAACAGAACATCGGGCTCATAAAAACTGAAGCTTGGCTAAAATTCTCTATGCATCATATTATACACTTATGCCTTGATTGCGAATCAACATAAAAATTACTGTTGGACTATGTGGAGAATATTTTTTTTGTTAAAAGGTTTATTTGGCATTACACATGTATAAGGTCAACCTAATATATCTATTGTATAGATGATTTATTAGGGGGCCGTTTTGGGTGTGCAAGAGAGATGTCAGGTAAAAATTCTATTGACATGTGAACATAGCTCTCGTGTTTAGGGTGAACTATGTGTGCGCTTTGCTCGTTTCTTATTGCTTTTCTAATTTTATTCCTCTTAAAAGTAAGGATCAAGGCTTAATTCTTATAATTACATTGGGCATGTGAAACAGCCAATTAAACATTACATGCTTCATGAAAAGTTATTTACCTCGCAGTTGAGACCAAATAAGCTGCATGCAAAAGCAAGTGAACTCCCCCATTGGCCAGCACCAGTCTCTGTAACTACGTTCTTGACACCTTGCTGTGCGTTGTACCAGACCTGTGGTACTGCAGTGTTCGGTTTGTGGGACCCAGCTGGGCTACCCCCCTCATACTTGTAGTAGATTCTAGCCGGCGTATCGAGCAGTTTCTCCAATCTTTTAGCTCTGAATTTAACTGACAAGCATAAGATTTTCTTAACTAATTAAGTGAAATAGACAATGCAGTAAATATCCATTGTGGACAAGTACGTTAAAACACTCCCATCTAAAAACTTAAGATACTAAGGAGATAACACAGTTATATATTAAAAATTAATGATCAACAAGCGCCTCCTGTACAAACCAAGATTCAATTTTTCATCAAAAGAGAGAGAAGTATACAAATTTTTTAAATGGTTGGGGATGACTCGACCTCAGCACCTTTGCCTCTTTCTATACCATGTTAAATCACCTCTTCCAAAACTAACATAGGGAACAAATTTATCAATTTATGTCTAATCTCAGACAAAGTAGAAGTAACCTGATCAAAGGAGTAGGCCGCCAAAGCCTATAAACATCTATAACCTCCTCGGGGATGTCAACAAAACGATCATTGGAGGCCTCTTGCTTAATCAACTCATCCGGAAATAAAGGTGACAAATCTGCCGGTGTTGCTGGTTCGAAAGTTTTTGGATGAAGAGGAGGTGGTGGTTTTACTGGAAGATCTGCAATTAGATTGTACCACTGGCGAGGAATTTCAATTTCTTTAGAGTCAGCTCGCTGAGCTGCTTGTGCTGTTGCTCTGAAATTGGATGAAAGCTTCAGAATACACAGTCTACTTTTCGATGCAAAAAATCCTGGCCTCTGCTTATCACCTGACGGGAGGGGCAAGGAATAGTTGGATGATTAACAAAACAAAATAGTGAATGAACAACAAAAATACAGAACAAATAGCCAGAAGCTTATCAATCACATCAATTCCGACAGCAGCTAAAAATGAAAGCCTCGATCAAATGACACATTTACTGAAAATCAGTTTTTACTATTAAAAGAATGTGCAACTTAACACTGATAGATCCCTATAAAAGAACTGAAAAAGATAGTCCTCAAACCCAAGCTGGCCAGAATGATGTAATTGATAAGCACGTTTGGCTTTTAAGTCCAAACATTTTTGGATACCTCACATTTTTCTCAATTATTTTTGAAGTAACTCTTGCATTTTATTAATTATTATGGCCTACTTATTTACTTATAAGTAGACTGACCTATAGTTAGGGCCCTTTGGCATGGCTTTTAAAAAGCCAAAAGTAACTTTCGAGAGCTAAAAGGAGCTTTTGGATTAATTTTACGAGGGTGCTTCTTCTAATTCGAAGAGATCATTGAGTAAATTGGTACAATGTATCTTCCTCTAGAAGCGGAATACGAAACTTTTTTAGAGATTAGTCTCTAAACAACAATCAAGATAACTTACTCAAGAGCTCTTCCCCGTGGTGAAGTAAAATGCGGGTTGTTTGAGCTTAGAGAAACTAGCTCTAAACAAGAATTCTTGCAACAATTCGAAAAAATGCGAAAGTTTCAAGCAATAAACGGTTACTGATAATCAAAGATAATACATATTTACTTAATTAACAAAAATCTTTACTTAATTTCAGCAAATTGAAGTTTCATTATACTATATATAATTAAATGAAACAAGGAATACGGATTATAGCTAGAAAATACCTTGCAAGGATGAGTGTACGGGAATATTTGGGGTGATCAGAAAAAGCGATTGTGCCATTTTTGGGATGAATAACAGAGATGAGCGGGTAATTTGTTTTATCTCTTGTTCTTAGGGTTTTTTTTGACAGCAGGGGGAATACGACTATCAACAGTGGCATTAATGGGATGTTCCATTTGTTCAATCATTTTAATGTTGCCATGTGATTGCATGGGAGTTTGGTTCAATTGGTCAATCCAATTAATGAAATTCAAACTAGATATTTCTCCATTTTTTCTCAACGTTTTTAACGCGTTCTAAAAATTTGACACGCACTGAGTTAGGTCTGGACAAAAAAATTAAAAAAAAAAAAATCAAAAATCGATAAAAACCAATCAAATTGAATCGACTCAGGCTGGTTTGGATCAGTTTGACACAAGTAATTGGTTTGGTTTGGTTTGGTTTTTTCTTTTTCTTTATTTTTTTACAAAATCATGTTGGATTTGTTCAACTACGATTTGAAGCCTCAAACCACTGATTTTATTTATTACTTAAATATGGGATTTTTCTTTTTGAACGCATTCTACGAATTTAATGATCTTTCTCTGTCTCTATTAACCTGGTTTTATTTATTACTTAATAGTTCTTGTAATATAAAGTCATTTAGTTATTTTAGTTCTTATAATTTAAGTAGACCCAAAACCCAAATAATCATTTTTTTAATTCAATTTCGACTAAAAGTTCAAACAGACAAATCGAATCAAACCAAACTGATTTGATTTGGGTAGGTTTGATTTAAGAGTTAGAATGGGTTGGTTGGGTTGAAATTCACCCAAACCGACTAATTTGGTTTTCGTTTGGGTTGAAATCGAAATCGACCTAATCCAAATTGCCCTCAGATGTACACTGAGTAACGATATTTATGATTTATCCAAAAATTAAAGAATAATATCAATAGAGTGAACGATGTTACACCTTTACCTATGGGCAAGCTACGTGGTTGTCACTAAGCAAAATTCCACTAACACACTTCGTTTCAAGATGAGTAGCAACTTCAGTATGTCCTCTTCCACCTTCATGTTCGAGACGTGAGGCCATAGTGCCTTGTCTACCTTCAATTCTGAGGCGTTAAGAGTACAACTCAACACCTTGTCGATAACAACATTTGAGAGAACACAATTCCTTACAGATTAGTCACTTCTTCTCCTCGAGACGATCAGAGAAAACTTAACCCTTAGCCACACCAAATTAACATCTTGATTTCAAGCGGTTGAGATGATTAGAGGAGACCCAACCCTTAGACTGAGGCGGGAGGTCAGATTCCGAATGCCTTGTACAAGTTACAATCTAAAATACTGAATCACACAATTTGATTGATGTGATATCTTTGTAAGGATGATTGTGAGTCAAATCTCTTTTTTTCTATTACGACGTCATTGAGCTTAACTCCTAAATCGTTAGGATAAAACCATGTGTCAAGTATCTGGAAACTTCAGTTTCATCTATTGGCATCTAAATACTCACACTTGATATCATTTGAAGGTAATTGCAAATTGTTAGTCTAAATCTAAAATATAAATTTGACTTCTTCATTTCTTCTCCTTTCATGTTTTCGCGCATTAAATTCATTGTCCCTTTATTAACTTGAGCGTTAGAGGGCATACTATCATTGCCCTCTGCCTTGCTTGGAGAAGTCTCAGAATGGGCCTCTACCGTGTGTGTCTACCGTGTGTGTCCAAAATTGCAAGTAACGTACACGTGGAGGATATATTAGAGGAGATCTGTTCATACACTGGGTCCTAACTAGATTCAGAGGTCAACATCTCATATCTAAACATTTAATTTGCCTTTATCATTTCACTCCTCATCACATGATACATGAAAACGGTGAGGATAAATAGGATTATTCTTTGAAAATTGTTTCCCTTTTGTTTTCTACACTCGAAATCCCAAATTTAACTTTATTTTCGTCTTTATCATTTTGCTTACCTTTATCTCATTTCTTTTTCCATTGCTTTCACCCTTGTGTTCGAACTTTTCTTCTAAATCCAATGTTGCGTCCCACCCTAGCAATCTTCGAGTCTACCGAGCTGTCGAGTACTAGCTTAGTAACTCTTGAGCTCTTCCTTCGAGCACATATGCAATAGAATTGAAAGTGGGACAGGATGCACGAGAAATTAAAGAAGACGGGCTACGCGGTGGGGGAAGTGGAACAAAATAAGGATGATAAAAAAGATGACACAACAAGAATTAGAATTATAATATTTAATTATTTTTCATTTTTTCTTGTCAAATATGTTTTTGTCAAACAAACTCTTCTATTTTTAAATTGCATCATTTAAGTAAAACATATTCATTTTATGAATTTCTCAAATATATGTATAAGCTTTTTTCTTTCTTTCCTTTTTTTTTTAAAGGTAGATAAATGTTTATTTCGACACCTACTCATTTATCTAGAATGGGGCCAAAAAGCAATAGGACTCCAAGATATGTAATATGCAGTCTCAAAACTTGAAAATTAGTGAATTTTAGAGAATTTTTTGTAACACTATAGTATTTCAAATCTCTCCATCCGCTTCAAGTACTAGTAATGAATAAATGAACTCTAATGACATGTCAATATTATTCGGATATGTCGAACATTACTAAGGTAAAACAGTTAAAATCTCGTTAATTGTAATGTTCAATAATACGTACAAAACATGCATTCAATAGTGCATTTAGATCCATCTTTATGCAAGCCTCACTCCCATTTGCACTCAATCTTACTAGTATTTCTGAAAATTGAAGTTAATAACACACTCCCATCCATTCTACTCAAAACAAAACTCTCCACCAAAACATAGCAACCAAACTTTCTCCACACAATATCACTTCTAACCTCCTTTCTACCCTTCACTCTCACCTCCTTATGTCCATCAAACCATCCTCTTGTCGCTTGTAGCAACCTTATTTTCTCCAAAATGGCCAAATTCAAACCAACGCCTACTCTCCTCCTATGTTGTTCTTTCGCCTTAAACCAAACAAACCCTTCGGCATCCAGTCTGTCTTCATCTTTCTCAGCTTCTACTCCGCATACCAAAGAAACCAACCTTTTTACTCTTTGATTAACGACGACAACAATGTTGTTTTCGCGGTGTCCAGAAGATTGATGGATATCTTGGGAGATATCCACGGTGACCGATTCTTTTCCGCATGCATATATTTGTTCCCACCTTAAGTTTAGACTCAGTTCATAGAACATGGATTTTCTCATTTGTTCTTTCACTCTGTTGGCTTCATCTTTCACAAACACACAAGGGCAGTACCATTTTCCAATAGTAATTGGAGTGGAACACTTGGAATATAAAGGAACATTCAATTCAGGGAGTTCTTGCAAGAGAGAAATGTTAAGTCCTGGAGCTTTTGATAAATGAAATTTGTAAGACTTAACCGTGTAAACTTCCCATCCTGATGTTCTGAGGAAACTAGGAGGATTACCATCCCATTCGATTGATTTCGCGAAGAATCCACCCCTGTGATAATGATGAATCTCGACTTGTTGATATCTGTCCCTGTAATCGAAAGGCCTTGTTTTTCGATGTTTTCGGATATCGTTAAAGCAACACATTGCTGAAGCATGTTCTCTAGAACATGTGTATGCTTGTCTGCAGAACTCGTCAAAAGAAATGAAATTTAGTGAAAAAAGCTCTGAGCAAGTCCACCAGGAAAAAAAATATTGCAACAAAAATAGCTATTGTTGAAGCAACCTCTGTCTTTTTAGCATGGTTACTCCAAGAATTAATCCCTAATGTTCTTCCAAAAAATTGCTGGAACATATTGGACTGTGGAGCCTAATGATAGTGAATGCTTTTTCTCTCGACTGTACATCGACCTAGTTTTTATTGGATTATGTCACTTTGCCGGAAACAATTGGTAGATGCAATGACAACTGAAGTGGTTACAACAAATGATTGAATTGAAAAGTTGATTGTTATTTAAACAGTCTAATGATAGGATGTCACATGTCATTATGTCAACTTTCTATCAAACTTTTCTAGCAACGTAGCATAATTGATTTTTATTTATTTAGATATATTGACTAGTACACGCGTGTTAGCTAGGTACCCTACTATTGCTACCATATACGGACTTTTTGGGGGCTCATTTTCCTGTAGACACGACGGACGTGTTAAAATATTGAAAAATTTAGAGTGGCAACTGGATGATATTTTCTCATCGAATTGCAATAAATATATGCGTTACTTTGCGTGTTTCTAATTTTTTTTATTAATTATTACTCTCAAAATATGAACTAAAAGTTAACCTACATTCCACAACAAACCCAGGTACCAGATTCCCATGCGTGATGCGGTAAATTTCATTCATGATTAACATGGTTTTGGATAGCTCCACCTAAGTTTTTCATAGTGGGTCCCAAAATAGGCAAAGAAGGGTTGGGAAGGGTATGTTAGTGTTGACTGGTCAAGATCTAATCGCTTTATATATTCTAACAAATCTAGCAATGATCAACTGAACAAAATGTTGGTGATCATAAAGATTCGAGTAGTAAAATTCAAATTTATTAACAAACTAGTTGGGATGTTCATGTCCACTTATCGATTTCTATCTCCAACAACCTTATACAAATAAAAAAACATGTTTTCGGGTTTTGAACGAAAGGGACATATATACGAAACTCGAGGGAGATAATTAAAAGAGAACCATACAAACTTTTGACAGAGTTATGAGATAACACTTCTGGTATAATAACATACCCTTTATGTTTGCCCTTTGCCTGGATAACATAGTATCTGTTGGATGAAAGAGGCTGATCAATTACTGGTATAAACCAGACCTTTTTAATGCTAACATCTTCATGTACTGATGCATTTACAACCTTCAAAATCCTGTCCTGAGGGAATGGAAGCCTCTTTATTCTGTTGCTCCTGAATATCCCATAGCAAGACAAATCTATGCCTTCTGATTCTTCGTCCGACACAACTAGCTGACCGGAATATGGAGCGTCTCGCAGTGGCTGTGCGTAGAGAGCACCGGGATGGTTGCGATAGAGTGATCGCGGTTTTGTCACGTACATCTCTTCCTTGCGCTCGAGCTCGTCTTCGGGAATTTAGTTATCTTAGGAGGGAAAAACTAAAGTTCAATGTCCACAAAAATGTGAATAACGTATCAATTTACAATTCATAAAAGCTATTCAAAGGATAAGGTTGAACCAGCAATAGTTAGTTTCTTTTTAGCTGATCTGATAGCCGATGTGCATGCAATGCATTATTGACATCTTAATAACAGCATGTTTGGACGAGCTTCAAAGGTTTACTCACAGGTAAATAAGTTTTAGGATAAGTAACTTTTTTATTGCTCGACGAGAGTTATTTTCATTACTAGAAAGTGAGAAAAAAAATTATCCGAAAAATGTTTGAAGTTAAATAAACAGGCTACTCAAAAGTAAATTATACATTTTTAAGTGTAGCCAAACATGCTTTCGGATATTGATTAATTTGTTTGATACATTATTATATTATCTATCTTTTTATCTCACAACTTTATTCCGAAAAGGAAAACCACTAACCTTTTTTTTTTCTAAATGAAAGTTAAAAGGGGAAATGATTCGATGAATTGTCAATGAAAGCAAAATGAAGTGGACCAAGAAGTCCTTTTGTGAATTAGAAGTTATAACACACTGGAAAAGTTGTTTCTAAAGAGGTCCTATTGTCCAGTTCTTCTTGACATAGATACTTTAATTTCTTTGCACATTGAATTTTTTTTCTGTAATCAGTTACCATTGTGTCGACTATCCTCCACGTATATTCAAATATTGTTCTAGATAGTGCACACATGTTGAAATTGTTGTTTAAAATCAATAAAATAGACTTTGAGATTAAAAAAAGATTTGGAGGCCAAAACTTTGGCCTATGCGACTGCATAGGCCTTTGTGGGTTGTCGTTGCATATAAACATGCAGGGTTTATATGCCCTATAAGTGATTTATCTATGCAATCGCATAGGTTTGTTATATGTGATCGCATGAACTAAAAAATAGTCGTTATGACTAGTTTTTTGTTTGAATTTTTGGTGGCCTTTGTTGAAAAGTTTGCAACTTTTCGTGAATTTTTTGGCACTATTTCGTGGTTGTTGATTGAAACCTATAAATAGATTATAGATTATCATATCAACAACATAATTCAACAACTTGAGATCAAATCTTCATTTCAAAAATAGAATTTACATTCTTCCCTTCATATTCAATTTTTTTTCTTATTGTTCTTGAAGTTTTAATAGAAAACACTAAGTGTTTAAATGTTTTTTCTATTACAAGGCTTGATTAATCCTTCAAACCATTTGCATATCGCTTTTAGCATCAAATTCAATTCGTGAGGGGGGCAAACATTATTTGAGGACAACGATATTCGTGTATAAGTCTTCATCTTTATTCCGGTGTTCTTATTTTTTGTTTTTTGTTTCCTCTTCATCCTTTTTTGTGTGGAAACATTTTTTCAACAATCTCAAACTATAATTCTGCAATGGAGAACGAAACTTTGATAGGGACGATCAAATTGTTGAATCAAGATATTGTCTGTCTAGATCGATTTGATGAGACAAATTTCACGAGATGGCAAGACAAGTTGAAGTTCATTCTCATGACGTTAAAAATCTTCTACATTCTTAATCCAAAATTGGCACCACTTGCGGATCTCATGGATGAAGACACCGAAACTATAAAAATGGAGAGACAAAAGCGTGAAGATGATGAACTCATATGCCACGGTCATATTCTTAACGCTGTATCTGATCAATTGTATGATCACTCTACAAAACATCGGCAAAAGAAATATAGGATGCTTTGGAAAACAAGTATAAAGCCGAAAAAGAAGGTACTAAGAAATTCCTAATATCAGAATATTTTGACTTCAAATTCCTTGATAACATTCCCCTTCTCCCCCAAGTACATGAGTTACAAGTTCTTGTCAACAAGTTGAAGGCGGTTAAAGTTGAAATCCCAGAATCTTTCCAAATAGGAGCAATCATTACGAAACTCCGGGGGACTTGGAAAGGATATCGAAAGAAAATAATGTATAGTTCCGAAGATCATTCTTTGGAACAAGTGCAAAATATTTTCGAATTGAAAAAGAATCAAGGCAAGAGATAAGAATGACAATTCTTATGAATGCACTTCAAAAGCTAATGTCGTGGAGAAGATCAAACCTTCAAATAAATCCAACGAGAGAAAACCTTCTAAAAACTTTAACAATCTTAAGAAGAAGTCCAAAGGAGATTGCTTTGTATGTGGGAAACCCGGACATTATATAAAAGAATGTCGACAATGAAAGCAAAACAACTCCAAAGGAAAAGTAAACTCCATCAAATAAGACAATATTGTGACCACCTTAAGCGATATTAATACAATCAAGGAAAAAAAATTAGTTGGTGGTATGGTACGTGTGCAATTGTACATGTATCATATGATAAGTCTTTATTCAAGACTTATTATGAAGTGGGCGAACATCAAGAAATTTAAATGGGTAAGGAATGACGCTCTAAAGTGGTTGGGAAAGGAAATGTAGAGATTATCTTCACTTCCGAGAAAATCGTTTCTTTAACAAATGTACTACATATTTCTAAAATGAATAGGAACTTAGTTAATGGTAATTTCTTATGAAAATCGGGTATAAAAAGTATTCATGAGTCCGATGAATTTGTATTATTTCTAAATGAAAAATTTGTTGAAAAAAATGTTATTCTAGTGAATGAATGGTCAAACTTTGTACTAGTTGACAAAATTATTAATAAAGTTGATTTTGTTTATATTTATGCATGCTAGATTAGGTCATATAGATAAGAATACCATAAAAAAATGTTAAAAAATGACTTTATATCATATAATGAAATTGATGCATTTGAATGAAAAAAATATGTAGAATTTAAAATGACTAAGAAGTCTTATCAAAGTGTAAATAAAACTTCTAATATTTTAGAATGAATTCATACGAGCATATGTGAATTAAATGGTACATTAACTAGAGGTGTAAATAGGTATTTTATTACATTTATAGATGATCACTCTAGATATACTTATATTTATTTAATGAAATAAAATCACTTAAGTAAGAAAATAAAAACTCTAAGGGTCCGTTTGATTGCAATGATGGATTTTGGATGGAAAGAAAAAGAATTCTTGGGAATTGAATTGCCTAAAATTCATTTTACCGAGAATTGTAATTAATTGTGTTTGATTAGTATGATTTTTCACATAGAAAATATTGAAATTTTGGATCTTTTGGTATTCGTTTGACTTTGTTTTTATGAAAATTTTCAATTAAAGGGATATAATTTGTTACAATTTGGAATAGAATTCATTCCAATTGCCAAAAAAGAAAACGAAAAAAAAAAAGTAGCCTGGTAAACCAATTCTCACCTTGAAAACCAAGAATTGGGTGGAAAATGAGGTAATGGTGGAAAATGAATTTCATGAAAAATTTAGCCTACCAAACAGACTAAAAGGTGGAAAATGAAAAATGAATTCCAACTTCCCTAAAAAATTTCGTGCTATTAAACAAGCCCTAAGAAATGATATAGGATGTGAATATTTTTCTAGTGATTTTAACTTGTATTGTGAACAACTAGGCATGATTCATCAATATTCTGCACCTAGGACATCCCAACAAAATAGTTTAGCTGAAAGAAAAATAGAACTTTATTTGATATGATAAATGCTGTGTTAACTTATGTTAAGTCGTCATTTAATTTATGTGGTGAAGCATTGTTGAGTACATATATGATATTAAATAGAATTTCTTCAAAATATACAAAGGTTTCTCCTTATGAATTGTGAAAATGAACAAAACATAACATTGGATACTTTAAAGTGTGTGGGTGTCTTTCATATCGTAAGAACACAAATCTTAATAGAACAAAGTTGGTCAAAGAGGCATTAAATGTGTCTTTGTTGGTTATGCTAGTAATAGAAAATCATATAGATTGTTAAATTTGGAGACCAATGTAGTAATTGAATCAATTGATGTCAAGATCTTTGAGAATTCACTATCCTCGAATAATAAATTAAGGGAAACCTACAATGAGATCTCTAGCTCGGATGGAACACAAGATGAAACATTTTCTAAAGATATTCACGAATATTGTAAACTATGAAAAAGCAAAAAACTTTGAATTAAGAAATTTTTAGGGCCGGATGAAATTGACTCTCAACTTATTTTGTTTTACCTAGTAGAAGGAAATAAGAAAAATGTTGTAAAAACAATTCCTTTCGTTATACAAGTGGATACTGATCCTAAAACTTATAAAGAAGCTATGACTTCTCGTGATAACATCTTTTGGAAAGATGCAATTAAAGATGAAATACATTCAATTATGTGTAATAATACATGGGAACTTGTCGATTTACCACCCGGATCCAAACCTATTGGATGTAAATGGTTTAAGAGAAAATGCAATGTTGATGGTTTTCTTAATACCTTTAAAGCTAAATTAGTAGTTAAAGGGTATCGACAAAAGGAAAGAATATATTATTCTGATATATATGCATTGGTAGCTAGAATAACTTCAATTAGAATTTTATTCGTATTAGTTTCGATACATGATTTGCATGTTCATCAATTAGATGTCAGATGTCATTTTTAAATGGGGGTCTCGATGAAGAGGTTTATATGGAACAACTCGAAGTATTTGCTTTACCCGAAAATGAACGTAAAGTGTGTAAGTTAGTGAAATCGTTATACGGTCTAAGAAATCACCTAAGAAATGGTATGAAATTTTTGATTTAGTTATTAATTCATTTGGTTTCATAAATAATAACGTAGATAAATGTTTATATTCTAAAGAGTGTGATGGATGTATAATCCTTATTTGCTTGTATGTTGATGACATGTTGATTATGTGTAATCACATAGATGAAATCAAAGAAGTGAAGAGGCTTCTATGTTCCACATTCAAGATGAAAGATTTTGGATAATTGGGTACCATATTGGGTATCAAAAATACAAAACTAGTGGCGTTTCTACTTGAGTTAATCACATTATATTAAGAATGTGATTAATAAGTTCAAACATTTGAACGAAAAATAATTTAATACTCCTCTTGATCCAAATTTAAAACTTGTAAAGAATGATGGAAGAGAAATTGCTTATGCAAGTGTTGCAGGGAGTCTTACGTATGTAGTTCAATGCACAAGACCGGACATAGCATTTGCAATTAATAAACTTAGTAGGTTTACTAGTAATCTGAACAAGGAATATTGGAAGGCAATTGGAAAAGTTCTTGGCTATTTAAAGAAAAATAAGAACTTAAGTCTACAATACTCTAAATTCCCGACTTTTACCGATGCTAGTTGGATTTCTAGTACTGGTGAAAGTAAATCGACTTTATATTGAGTGTTTACTATTGAAGGAGGTGCTGATTCTTGGAAATTAAAGAAATAAATATGTATTACACACTCAATTATGGAATCTGAATTTGTAGGTTATCATATAATTGGGAAAGAAGCTGAGTGGCTTAAGGATTTTATTTATAAGATACCTTTAGGACCAAATATATCTTCGATATCTATTATGTGTGACAGTCAAGCCACATTAGCAAAGGAATACAATGAGGTATATAATAGAAAATCTAGAAATATGAGTTTAAGACATAACTACATAAGAAAATCAATCAATAGTGGAATAATTTCCCTAAATTATGTTAAGTCAATTGAAAATCTAGCGGATTCTTTAATTCAACATCCAAATAGAGATTTAGTAATATCTACTTCGAGTAGGATGGAGTTGAAACTCTTAAAATAAAATATTCATTAATGATGACAAACCTACCTATAATTATTTAACAAGTAATTCATGAATTCAAAGGGTAATAACAAGTTATTTGATATGTGAATAGTTTCAATATTATAAAATCCGTGATAATTCTATCCTAATAATATAACGTTAGTTGTGACATGAAAGAGGGATGAGCTTTAATCTCTTAATGAAATTCAATTCAATGTACAACTATATCTAAAAGTAACAAAGATATTGAAAAATTTCGCTTATATGAACTTGGAGGTAGTGCCACCTTAACACATAATTAGAGTTTCTCTCTTAAAAGTTCGTTGAATGGGATAAGCGCAATGCCATATTAGCGCTAAACGAGATTGAGGAACTTGAAAATGCGTTATACTTGTATGTGTGTGTGTGTGTGTTTTTTTTTTAACTAGTATTGTCCTAAGGAATAATTGGTTCAAATGTTTTTGCTACATTTAATTTAGACTTACTTTGTTTGAATTTCATTATGATTAGATTCAAATCGAAAGATATAGAATCCTTGTGCGTAAGTATTTTATATTTTGAATATGAGATTTTATTTAATACTGAACAAGTGGGTGATTGTTGAAATTGTTGTTCAAAATCAATAAAATAAACTTTTGAATGAAAAAATTATTTGGAAGCCAAAACTTTGGCCTACGCATTTATTAGCATGCAATCACATATAAACATGCAGGGTTTATATGCCCTGTAAGTGATTTATCTATGCGACATCATAGGTTTGTTCTATGCAATCGCATAGAACTAAAAAATAGATATTATGGCTATTTTTGTTTGAATTTTGGGTGACCTTTGATGAAAAGTTTGCAATTTTTTGTATATTTTTAGCATTATTTCGTGGGTGTTGATTGAAATATATAAATACGTGATAGATTATCATATCAACAACATAAATCAACAATTTAAGATCAAATATTTATTCCAAAAATAGAATTTACATTATTCCATTCATATTCAAATTTCTTTCAAAGTATTCTTGAAGTTTTGGTTAAAAAAAAAAAAAAAACTAAGTGCTTAAATATTTTTCTATTAAAAGACTTGATTAATTCTTCAAACCATTTGTCAATATCTCTTTAATCATCAAACTCAATCTGAGAGTGGGTAATATTGTTTGAGGATAATGATATTCGTGTTTAAGCATTTATCTTCATTCTAGTGATCTTATTTTTAGTTCTTTATTTCTTCTTTGTCCCTTTTTGCTGGGAAGCCTTTTTCCAATGACACGCAAACTAAGAGCCAACCACTATAAATATGTTTGTTTTGCTCTCATGTTCTTGATTATGTTTACTTTTTAAATTGCTCATAATCATAATTAAAAGAGTCCTTTGCGAACATGACAAAATGTGTGAGTCAATTCGATAAAAACCTCCATTAGGCAAAATTATGCCCGTTTAGAGGAGCTTCGTTTGCAAAATCTATCATATTTTGATAGATTTGAATGGGATTTTTTAAAGGGAAAATTGCATCGGAGGTCCCAAATCTTTCATTTGCTGTAAAACACACCTTAACCTTTCATTTTATGGCTGCGATCCCAAACTGTGTACTTTAATGATAGTTAGAGTCTGTTGGATAAATTCGATCTAGAATTCCGTTAGTCAACTTTGAAATTGAAATTTTGACTCAAATTTATAAATTAAATGAGGGGTAAAATGGTACATTTATATTATAATAATTAAAATACTTAAATAGGAAACAAAAAAAAATGAAAATGAAAATGAAAGAACTTCTTCTTATCCAAATTCCCCACCCCACCCCGCATCGCACTGCACTGCCCAATATGTGTTATATGATGAATTTCATCTTCAATAATGGAAGGGTTCTCTTTTCACCATATGCTCAATCTGTGAGTAAGGAAGATTAGACAAATTCATAATGTTAAAAAAAAAAAATGCAACTAAAGTGATAATCTCTTTCCACCATATGCAATTCGCTATTGTACGAAACTTAAAACTATATTTTCGTCCAAGAATAACAACATGAAAAGAGGAAATTAATTTCTTTTAATACTTCGATAGTGGATTGACATATTAGAAGCCTTCCAAATAGCAATCTTCTCAAAATCCTCAATGGGCAATAAAATGAGCATTTGGCGGATTATAGTTGCCACCACCATGAGGCTCAAACCCATAATTTGGAGCACAAAAATTAGTCGTTGTGATGATAATATAAGTACTCTGAATACACCACAGTAGATACTCCACGTACCTTACCGCGTAACATGTACTGTAGATTTGACCATTTTTCAATCAAAATTGTACTCAACCTAGCATGGGTCATTCATAATCGCTCTTTTCCAACTCACAATACTCGTAAGTACCACTGATCACATCCCGTTTGGTAGTTGGTTTCCATAGTCCATGGTCTTGCACACTTAATTTTGAGTTTTGATTTTGGGGATGAAGTTCTTTCATTTTCATTTTTTTTCATTTTCATTTTTAATTATTTAATTTATTATATTATAGAAAATATAAATGATTTGTCAATTTGAGTCAAAATTTCAATTTCAGTGTTAACTAACGAAATTCTGAACGAAATCTGTCCAATGGACTCTAGCTATCATTAAAGTGAAAGATTTGGGACTGTGACCGTAAAAATAAAAGGTTGAGGTGTATTCTGCAGCAAAATAAAAGGTTTGGGACCTCGACTGCAATTTTCCCTTTTTTAATTAAATAAATTGAACCTTAAATACAAAAGTTTTTTTAGGTTTGTAGGATACGGACATTTTTTTTTTTTATAAAATGTCAAATTTATATATGTATATTTGCATAGTTACATTTTTGCCCCTCTCTATTAACAGACAAGCACTATTTGAAGGGCACATTAGACTTTGTATTATGTAGCCACTATTGTTGACTTTTCACAATCTTTGAAGGTTGCCATAGTTAACCATTTTTTACCATTAATAAACAACATGGGTCCCGCATGATTAGATCAAATTTCCTAGAGTAGCTATAAATAATTTATAAATAGGAATTGTAGCAGGCATGAATGTGTAGTTAAATTTATATCTGATTTTGACTTAATTTTTAGTCTGTCGGGTATGTGTTGCCAAACAACCTCCAACCGACAATTTAACTATTGATTTCATAAGATTCGGTCAAGTACTGAAATGTTAATAAAATCATAATTGGTTTGCTCGACCTGAAAAACAAATTTGGTATATATATATATATATATTTATTTATTTTAAGAAAATATATTTAGAAAGATTCTCCCCTAAATTAAGGAATTGGTTACATATTTCTTCTCAAAATCATGTGACATTAATTAAATAGATAATTAAATAAATGGATGTCACAATATCCTACATTTATGATAACATTTATATCAATACAATATAAAAGAGCAAATAATTGAGCGCTACGTGTCGTCATTTCCAATAGTTGTAAATCCCTTTTTTTTTTAATTTCTTGAAACTCGTCAAAATTTTTCACATTCTCCGTTATTTCATACAATCACTCACTCATCCTTCATTTTCCCACACAACCAAATTTCTCATTCATTTCCATTTGTAAGCTAATGCTATCAAACATTGCTGCTAGAAGAATTTGACATTTGGAATACACCTCGAGTTTGGATTATATGTCCCCCTTTTTTTGTGTGCATTCATTTATATTAATTCTTCTTCGAATTCTGCTTGGCCCCTTCGTCTTCTTCGCATTTTCGTCGTCATTTTTCTCCTCCTCTTTGTTAGAACCACAACCAGTAGTTTTTGTTGTTACTGATTTCTTCTTCTGTGATTTGTTTTCGACTGAATTTGCTTTTTCACTTTCTCTGAAGGGAGATGTTCTTCACTTATTTCACGAACCTTTTCAACTGGTCGAGAGAACTTTCTTGAGGGTTAGAATTTAATGAGTTTTATAAGATGTGAATATATATATATATAATGAATTTTATGTTTGACTGCGTGAGTTGAGTCTTAAAATTAAAATTGAATCGATACTTTAGATTAGAAACTTGAGTATAAGGATTTAATAATTTTGTTGGGTGAATTTGAGATTTGTCTGCTTATGGTAACTCTCCAACAATATAAAATAATTATTGTGAAGATTTCTTTGACTTATTTAAACAAATTTGTATTAGTTGAAAAAAATGTTATTTGTAGCATTGTATATATATAAAAATGTTATTTATAAATTATATAAAAATGTTATTTATTTCACGATAATAAATTATAAATTTTATAGGTCAAACTTATTTATCTATCATAAATTATCGAATTAATTGATGAACCATTATTTCTTAATCATAAATTACAAATTTTATAGGTACAACTTATTTCACTGTCACAAATTATCAAGTTAATTGATAATAAATTATTTTTTGATCACAAATTATCAAATTAATTAATCACAACTTTTTTTACGATCACAAATTATTAAATTAATTGATTATAACTTATTCACAATTACAACTTTAGTCAAATATTTTTAGGTCACATGTTATTATTGATCGCAATTTATTCATTTATTGATTATAATTACTCAATAATTGTTAACCACTCTTCACCCGACTTATTCTTCTCTACCACCACTCCCACTACCACACCACCACCTGCATCACCACTACAACACCACCACCACCATCATTGCCTCCAAACCATCACTGTCGCTTCCAAACGTAACACACACAGATCAACACCACAACCTATCACAACCGTTTCCAAACGCACCGCACACACAGAGATCAGTACACATACACACACATTGCCTATCGTCGCTACATATCAGTACACAGGAAGCAGCGACCATACGTATAGATCAGAACACAGGAAGCACCGCCACCACACACATCGCTGCTGCATCCCACCCCACAACCGCTTGCTCCAACAACCATCCATTACCACCACTACCTCCACTTGAAACTCCAACCAACCACAACTACACCATCGTCGCTTGTACCAGCAACCACCACCACAACCACCTCAAGTCCATCGTCTCTTCCACCTCTACCACACCACAAGCACCACCTCCACCAATAAAATCCCCAAACCCGCCACCACCATCTGCACTTTAAATACACCCCAAATCTACCCCAACTTCGACCACTGCAAAATCAGAAAAAGAGATTGAAACGAGAAAACCTGATTTTTGCAAAATCGAACTTCTATGGTTTTGAATTTAAATCCACAAAAATTCTCCGACAAATGAAGTAGGTGTAATTGTTTCCCGTAACAACGAGAGTTATTTTTGAGAAAGAAATTGGAAATTGGATTTGATTTCTCTCTCCACCTTTTATGATTTTGAAAATGTTCAGTGATGTTTTACGATTGTAATTAATTCTTAACTATGTGATTTATTACCAACGTATTGGTGGAATTTGGTTTAAAAATGAAAAATTTAGTCAAGTCTAAAACGTAGAAAAGATACTTTGAGTTAACGTTGGTCAAATATTTGAACTTGATTCGATAGTCAAATTATAAATATAAATATATTAACTTGTTCTACTCGTCGAGTAGATCATCGTGGTTTATTTGGAATCTCAAAATTGATTCCAAATTAATAAGAAATTACAATCAAAAGTTAGAAATAAAAGAGGAAAAATTTGTCTAACTCTATTGCTCACATAGCACTCGAGCGACAAGCGGATGACAAAGTTTCTGATGAACATGTGTTACTGTCGCTCGAGTGAGAGGCCAGCAACATGCTGTCGACATCAAGGGATTCTTCCCTTCATGAAGTTTGTTGACTTTGGGGCGTGACATTTCACTCACAACATCCAATTTTCTATAAATAGGACCAATTGGACACCCGTTATGCATCCTATATCATTTGCATTGAGCATCATATCAAATTTCTTCCAAAAGCTCTCCAAAAATCATTCCAAAAATATTTTCTTATAGAGAGAATAGTTCGTTTGAGTTTGTTGTTGCCTTATAGTTTGAAGTGTTTCTACTATAAGGAAAATAATTCGTTGTATCTTGGGAGACAATTGCTGTTACTCCGCTAACATTGTTGTGGGGCAAATTTGTCTTAAAGAAATGGTGTTTTCACTTGTCTCAGATCATTCCACCCCTTTATTCTTCTTCATTTCTACGGTTTGTATTTTGTTTAACTTCATTTCTACGTTGTTAACTTAGCTTTTTGTTATATACTTTCAAAACAAACTTTAGTGTATCTCCAACACCTATATTACTTGATAATCTAGTTTTATAAATATTATATTTTATATTTTGAAAAACAATTACCACATGATTTTTGAAAAATATCCTTTATTATTAAAGATAATTAGATCTTAAAATCATGGGTTTGCTTAATTTTCTCTACAATTATAGTTGCTCATGGCCCGCTAATTAGTTGGATGACTCTTTTAATTGTGTTAGCCCACTTCACTTATCTTGGCCCATCTTACGTTAGCCTAATGTTAAATGCTTGTTTGAGAGAAACCGGTTCTTGCAATTGAGATTGAATGCAGCCATTTTATTCCTCTTCTTTGTGAAACCGTGACCCAAAAATATGTTCCCTTTTCTTCTCTTATTTTGTGTGATACTGTAGCCACATTCTCCCTTTGTGGGTTGAGCAATCAATTGTATTGGTTTGAGAAACTGGGCCCATTATTGCACAAATCAAAGATCTTGATAAATATTTTCGTCACATAAACCACTTATAAATTTGTATCCAAAGGAGGCTAAGATGCAGTTAAATAATAATAGCACTAGACGATATTAATGAAAGAATACTTCATTAGTTTTCTTGAAATAGTTTTTAAGATCAATTAAGAATTCAATAGATGGAGAAATAAAACATGCACCAACAGCTCTTTAAGTGAGCTTATTAAGAAAAAGATCAAATTGAAATCAATTCCATCAGCAATTCACTTGTTCACTGAATCCTTGACGGCATCAGCAGCTCCTTGCGCCTTAGCCTTCATTTGCTGACCGGCCTGCACAAAATACACTATTAGACACAACTGAATCGAGAAAATTTTAAGGATTTTGGTGTTTGTACAGGAAAAAAACAGCCAAAAGAAGTGACAGAATGATGTGAAGAGAAAATATTGGATGAAAAAGTTGACTGTTTTTTAAATCGGCAAATGATAGAGTGTTATTTGGCATTATGTAAGACATTATGTAATCTTTGATGTACACGAAGTATTGTCCAAATTTTAATTTCATTTTCTTTCTTACTATTGCAAATGTTATGATTTCTTGCACATCAGTTGCAAATGCTAATACACATGAAATTTATTTTTGGGTTCTCTCTCCTGATCGAGTATAGCAGAAAAAGGTCTTGAATTCAAATCTCGATGTCATTTAATTATAAAAATCATGCGCGTATGATGCATTCGATGAAAAATTCATGCACATGACGGGACAATTTAAAATGATTAAATAAATAAATTTGTTTACTATAAAACTGCTAAGGTTCTAAACAAAGAGAACAAATTGTCTAAAGTTACAACCTCCTGCATAGATTCCTTAGCAGATTGGGCAGTGTTGTTAATTTTGTCCATCGCCTGGTTAGTCTTCTCCTGAATTTTCCAAACAATATTAGCCTCAATATTTCGTCAAGACTGTTCCTCAAGTAATGCATGCATCTTTAGTACATAATATTAGACAGTACAAAAAAAATAAACTATTTTTTTTTATTCTCCGTAATACTGTCTAGTAAGTTGTTGGATTTTTTACCTGAGCTTGGCCCTTGGCCTGACCGGCATTGTAACTGGCTTTTGTAGAATTATCCATTCTTCTTGGTTTATGCTAGATATAGAACAGAAAAAGAAACACGATTTTGTGGTAGTGAAATTGATGCTTGAAGATTTTATAATTCAATGAGCCTATATATATATATATTAGCCAGCAAAGGAAAAATATTTGCAACCATAAGAGCCGATTGACCCGGGCTTATTTGAATTTATTTGTTTAATTAGTTAGATTAATGAGAAAAAGTATATGCCCTGTTTACCAGGTGATTATGTATGGATATGATTTTTTTTTTCTTAGCCAATTGTTACTTGTAAGACCATATAATTATTAAAAACAGTTATGTTCTTTGAAATTTTATTGGACTAAAAAAAACAATACAGTTCTTTATGTTTTAGTGCCTATGTCGCCTTTTATAATTTCTAGCAATTAATGCATTCTAAAAAGGAATAATTGCAACAAAAGCTCCAAATTTTTGAAATACTAGCACTTTCTCCAAACTTTTAATTTGTTGCAGTCATCATCCCTTACATTTCCATACAAAGTGAAGTCATTTTGGACATTTTCCATCCACAATTTCGTTAGTTGACCAAAATTAAAATTTGACCTTTTTTTTTTAATACCCAGGTATACATCTTCTGCAACTAATCCTAGGGTATACGCTTCGGCCCTTCAAAACGCAGACCAGGTAAATTTCGGGATGTGCCCCAAATCGGTTAGGGTTCAAGAGCCCATACACTGTTCTGTCAAAGTGCCGAGCGAGACAACACTTGTTGCACCTTGCCTTCAGAAGAACTCTTGTCTTCCAGGATAAATTCTAAATTTGACCATATTTTTAATATTTTAGAAAGGAGCAAAAGAGTAATTTTATATTATCACATTAAATAATTAAACTAATTAAATTTTAAAAGAAAAGAAAAGAAAAAAGAAATTAAAAAAACAATGGTTTTCTTCCTCACAACCCTCACCCCTTCTCCAATCCTCACATATTTCATTCTAGTTTTTGACATAGAACGGAAGAGAGAGAGAGTGTAAAAAATTTGACGCACAATTCCAATGTTCTCAGCAAAAAAAAAAAAGGATTATGCTAGTGATACATCAAAATATGTACCTAATGGGTTACACCTCCCTCACATGGAGTGGGACCCACTTGCATAAAATATTTTTATATCTAAGTGGATCACACCCCCATGTGAGAAGGGTGTAGCCCCTTAGATACACCCATAGGTACCACTAGCATAATCCAAAAAAAAAAACCCGGTGTAATTACTGGTGATTATCTATAATATGGCTATGGTGGCAAATTTATCCTTGCCGTCAATAGGTTGCCATCATGTCGTCGCCCAATTGTCGACATAGTCGTTGTCCCGTCAAGTTCTCCGGCATGTTTTCGGGTTGTGGGACAGATTAGGAGTTAGGGTCTGTGGCAGAATTTTTGTTCAACTATATCTTTCAGGTCTGAGGAGGAAAGTGGGTGGGTGAGAAAGGGAAGAAAAATGTAGAGAATTTTGAGGAAATTAAGGAAAGTAATGTTCTGGAGGCTGAAAGAGGCGTAAATAAAATTATGGATTATGTGAGAAATGCTGTTTGGAAAGTTTCAAACCAAGTTTAAGGCGCTGATTTTGGATTTGAGGTGGGGAAAGTGGTGGGGGTTCAGAGGAAGACGATTGTGTTTTTTTTTTCTNATTGTTTTGAAAATACAAAAAATAAGTTTTTAAAATTTTGACTTGATTATAACTGAAAACACTCAAAACGACAAATTTGTCGTTTTGTATTTTCTTTATAAATTTTTAACTTGTTTTCAAAAATACGTTTTCGAAAATGGGAAAGAGAATGCGTTTTCGCTGTTTTGAAAAATCGAAAACAGAAAACGGCTTGAAAACGGTAAAGAGAACAGACCCTAATGTTCTGGAGGCTGAAAGAGGCGTAAATAAAATTATGGATTATGTGAGAAATGCTGTTTGGAAAGTTTCAAACCAAGTTTAAGGCGCTGATTTTGGATTTGAGGTGGGGAAAGTGGTGGGGGTTCAGAGGAAGACGATTGTGTTTTTTTTTTCTTATTTTTTTAAATTTGATTAGTTTAATTATTTAATGTGATAAATATAAAGTTATTTTTTTATCCATTTTTAAAATATTTAAAATGTGGTCAAAGTTAAATTTTCGGCCAACTGACGAAACTGTGGATAGAAAACTGTCTAGAATGGTTTCACCTACAACGTTTGGAAATGTTAGGGGTGATGCCTGCAACAAATAAAATGTTTGGGAAAAGTCTTTAGTGTTTCAAATATTTGGAGCTTTTGCTGCAATTATCCCTTCTAAAAATGATTGGGGGTGGATATGTGGCAATATTCACAAGTTTCTCAAAGGCATTTTTGTTAGTCATCATTTATTAACCTAAAACTGCCCTTCATGGTTATAAGGTTGGAAATTATTATTATTTTTTAAATACACACTTTTGCTCGGACACGGGACATTCAAGATGATTTTGAAAAAGAGTGGATGTAAATGAATTTCCAAAGTCTTATTCATATTGAAGAATTTTCAAATAATGTCCATTTTTGAAATTGTAAGATGCCTTAAAAGAGTTGGTACAACTGAAAGGATCATATGTGAAAGGTTATGACGGGTGAGGACATAGGATGGCTAGCCGAGGCACCAAAGAGCTTCCCGGCAACTGCCCAATGCATTTGGGTGACTAGGTTGCATCGTGCAGGTAATTCTACATGCCTCGGATGCAGTGACGAATGCAAACATTTTGAATTAGTAATCCACAATAAAATCATGTACATATCAAATACTTTATTCTTGATTTCTGAATGATTCATACTGACATAAGAAAATGCAAATTAACGTTTAAAAAACATTCATACATCAATATTTTGCTCATAATTTTCATATATTTGATTTCAAACATTCATTTTATTAATATTTTACTCATAACAAAAAAAGTATATTTATGATTAAAAAATTTATAGTGTATTTGATATAAATAATCAATTCAAGTAATCGGAAGGAAAAACATATAATAAATATTCAATATTAGTAATCATTTCAAATAAACACAATTTAATAAAGATATGTCAAAATGAACATAATCATTCGAGAACTATTCTATGTACATAATCTAAAAATAATCTCTTATAACCTAAATCATTCTAAACCTATTTCAAATCAATTTGACACAATTCAATATACAAAATTAAAAAAAATCATTCTTGAACATAAATCGGACAAAATGAAAACAAACTATAAATGTAATACAAACCCATTTTCTTTATTACTTTAAATTTTGGTCAAAAAAATAAAAATTTTAAATTATAATTTACTGTCATTTGCCACTGGTTACCTATCAATTCTCAAAGGCAAAATAATTTAATTGAATGTGTTTGAAGATCCGATTAGTGGAGGTGATGTCAAAATTGCAGTGGTAGATGAGGTCGGCGGTGCAATCACTTTGCAACAGTGTTAGGTATAATTGGTAGCAAAAATGCAAATTTACAATTTGAAATTATAAGGATTAATGTTTTGTAAAAAGCATGAGGGAGAGAGTGAGAGAGAAAAAAAAGGCTTAAATCTATTGTGATTTTGTCCCTATTTGATGGAGATTAAGATCAGATTTTTAGTAAATTTAGATAAAAAGTTGAAAAATGTGAATTTAATTAAATATGTTATTAAATTAACTGTTAATTTTGACTTAAATTAATATTTAAATAGGAATTTATCAGAAAAAACTTCCCAAAAGTTGGACGTCTGCCCAATAGCATGAATATGTGTTTTCATACCTATTCATGCTTATACCCAATTTGATGGTCACTTTTCACCCAAATTCAGTTATGACCAAAATTTTTAAATAATCACGTTCTTCCTTACAAAAAATAAAAAAAATAAAAAATAAATAAAAAAAAATATATATGTGTGTGTATATATATATATATATATATTTCGTGCATACTTGCATTTCATCTTGTTAAAGCTTTGTCCTTGTTTTGTATATCCGAAAGTACAAAGCACGAGCCTTTCTTACTGGCTTCTTCTCTCCTTAATCAGGGTTTTGCTAATCCACGATGTAAATAACATATTCGGGTTCGAAACATCCAAGAGACATTTTTGGTATCCCGTGTGCAATATCGGAGTTGGGGGCAAAGATCGTCTTAAGGATAGGGCAAACACGTGCCTTGGAGCCAAGTTTCTTCTTATCGTCATTTTTTCTAACTTCTTAGATTATTGTCAAGTTGGAGTGGTTCGATGGTACAAACTTTCAAAGATGGCAAAACAAGTTATATTTCTTGTTGGCAACGTTGAAAGTGGTTATGTTCTAACTACATCAAAACCAGAAGAGACAGAGGATGAAACTTTAGCATAGTCAAGACATGGCAAAAATGGGAGCAAGATGACAACATTTGCAATGAGCATATTTGCAGCGCGTTAGATACCTTGTTCAGTCAGTACCTTGGTCAATGACGAACGAATTACAAATTGCGAAGTTTAGAGAAGAATGATGTGATTTTTAAAGTTTATTGACCCCGTGTAAACCTTTTGTAAAGTTAAGTGACCATTTGGGTAATTATCCACACATTCTTCAATAAAATAATATTATACACTCTCCGAATCACTATTCCAAATTACATTTTTCTCTTCTCTCGACAAAAAAAAAAAAAAAGCTTAAAATGAGTTTTGAAATAGTATTCTTTTGGAGAATGTGTGGTTGAAAATGATTAGTATTTAGTCATGGGTTTTTTCTAGCCGCTGTTAATTTTTTCAAGTCTTTTTCTTTTCTTGTAGAGTGAAGTGAAAAATATATTTTGGAATAGTGATTTTTTTGGAAAAATGTATAGCTAAAAAATAAGAATTTTTTTTGAATTTACGTATAATATTATTTTATTGGAGAATGTGTGAATAATAACCTCAATGATCACGGAACTTTGCAAAAGGTTTCTACGGGGTCACTGAACTTTAAAAATCACCACATTTATCATTAACTTCGCAATTTGTAATTTAGTTCATCACTGACCTCACATGACTGCACACGTGGAGAAATAGTGCCACATATGCAGCCACGTTAGCATTTTGTCAAATTTCTTATGGACCGTGAGGTCAGTGATGAATGAGATTACAAATTACAAAATTCAGTGATGAAGGAGGCGATTTTTAAAGTTCAGTGACTATTTGTGTTATTATCCCTCCTAACTTATCATTTCTCCGGTTAATGAATTTTCAACTTTTTAAGTGTAGCATTTTTTATCCTAATATTTCTCAATTGTAGCACAATTTTCATTTGAAGTCAACTAAAAAGTTAAATATTGAGAGATTATACTCTTATTTTTTGTTAAAAGAAAAACTAAACTAAGACGAACGAAAATATAGAAGTAAATAAAGGGAAAAAAAATTTAACAAAACCCCCCACCCCTATATCCAAGCCTCACCCTCTCCAACTTTCCCCAACCTAACTTAGGGATATTAAGTACGGTGAGTCACTCATTAATTTGCTTCAGAGACGAGTCACGGGACAAGTCAAGTTTAATTTTTTCTTGTGCGAGAAGCTCATCGATTCATACTGATAGTCTCTCGGACTTCTCCACTTTAATACATGTTAATTATTTATTGTGTGTTTACTATTTTAATTGTCTGCGCAACAATTAATTGATTAAGAATAGTATTGAGACCGGGAGGTGATATATGATTCTAACTCGTGCAATAAATAATATATGTATTATAAGAATTCGAGAAGTAATTATATGCTATTTGATNTCTGCGCAACAATTAATTGATTAAGAATAGTATTGAGACCAGGAGGTGATATATGATTCTAACTCGTGCAATAAATAATATATGTATTATAAGAATTCGAGAAGTAATTATATGCTATTTGATCAATCTATAATTCATGTAGGTTAAATGTTCATATGTGTGATTTACATAGAGATATGGTAAATTCGGACATATAAATAGGATTAGTGTTACTCAAGAGAAATCACTAGTTACATTGTTGGTACATATGAAAGATGATTGAATGAATTGGAATTAA
>CAIGRP010083152.1:0-11478 GCA_903798385.1 Fraxinus cuspidata
CTCTTTTATATAGTTAGGATATAGTTATTCGAAAGAGGATATTATGGACGGGGTTTAATGTTGTTGTCGAACAAGTCTCTCGGATTTTTGAGTTGATGTCCTAAAACCCAATTATATTGAACATTATTTTGAAATCTTATTAATATGATTAGGAAATATTTATTAATTGGGCACATGTAATTTTCCATATCTTGCTACAGTTTTGTAACGAATGAGATACTTGCACACAAGTTTCAAAACAATGGTATGCTTATTTTATATTATCACATTATTTATAATCAAAGATAAAGTTAGCTCTTTATTATTTTAATGTTTTTAGAATAGTTTGAGATGCACAATTTTCTTGTTTTGGTTTTTAGATTCTATTATTGCACTGTTTGACAATTATTATTTGAAAATTATTTTTTTATACTAATTTTCAATACGTATTCACAAATTAAAATATTATGCGTGTAAACTCAAATTTTTTCCTACTTTTTAATTATACGTTCTCTTAAAAAAAATCACTATTCAAAACATTATTTTGGTCAAATAATGACAAACAAACAAGGGTATGTTTTCTTTTATCTTTTCAACTTATTATTATTGACTCGACACGATCCATGCAGACCTCCATAAAAATGACAAACTTTAGTAATTCCATCGTTCTTGAGTATTTTCGAACTGATGTCATCATTCACGTATAGTTATGACACATTTTCATTTTATTTTGTTTTCAAAATTCATCAACGATCAATTTTATATTCGCGTAGTGTTCTTAATCACCACCAAGATGTCAATAACTGGCAGTTAAAATATAGCTTCGATTAGTTCAAAGTTTTGGATATCCATACACTAATAGCTACTTTTAATATTTGACACTTTTATGCCTCACACATCTAGACCTTAGTCGTATGGATTTTAGTATTATTATATTAATGCAATATTTGAAAAAAAAAGAAAAAGAAAAAAAAAAAGGAAATTCATAACTACGTCACGTCCCCATTAATATCGAACTACGCCAACTAATTTAGCTAATCAATATGACCATTGAAGCCGTAAAAGAATATGAGAGTGGATCGTAAAGGGCTAATCCACATGCACTTTGTACGGGCTAATTCTTGTGATTATGTTTAATTGCGAGGGATATGGACTGCAATGGGAGGGGGGTCGAGGTCGGAGCGGCCATTCCCCATCCCTACCGCATCTGATATTTTTGTCTCTTTATCTCGTCTCCATACCAATTAAAAAAGATCTAGGTAGGGGCGGGACTAACCGTCTCATTTATTTATTTTATATTTTGTGTTTTTTGATGTTTTTAGTTGGTAAAAAGTATTAAACTTTTTCTTTAAATTGTAGAAAAATATTCCATTTAAAAATGATGATGATTCTTTTCTTTTTGTATGATAAAAACTTGTATTTTATAATGAACTTAAACTTGGATTCCCCGTGCCTGTCCCCATCTCAAGGCAATTGTAACGCCCTAAAATCTATTTTTTTATTTTTTATTTTAATTTTTAATAGAAAAAAAATAGACTTGAAGTGTTACAAAAAAAAATCTTCCTTATCCCATTTAAACGAAAAATTTCACTTTTATTTAAATCTTATTATTTGATTGATAAATCGATAAAAGTAAAATCAACAATTTATATATTGCGATTTCAAACCATAAATTTAAAATGTCAAATGCTCAAACACTAAAAAAAACTACTAAAATTTACGAGTATTACATTTATCATAAATATCTTCAAATAAAAAAAAAATTGAAATTTATCATTTCTATAAATTTTACTTGGCGATCCAATAAGTATTACTCGGTCAATCTTTCACTCGTCCATATGACCCGTTGTAATTTGAAAAGTTACTGTAAGAGTGAGTATTGAATATACTCAGTAAAAATACGTGCATATTCTTATTTAACATGATATAAATATAAAATGATATAACATACCGACATTCTTAGATTTAGAACAAAATGGTCGCGATATCCAATAGCTCAAAGAATTTCTTAAGAATTCCTATATCTCGTAGGATTTATATATTTAATCAAATTGTCTATCCCAGATGATTTAACATAGAAATCGACCTCAAAGGCCTTATAGTATTTCATGCCAAAATTTATATAAACATCAAAAAAATAAGAATCTACTACTTGCACAAAGTATTCTTACCCCCATTAACACCAATATTCTTAAAAATATGGATTGGAATGATAATATACGAAGGAACATAGTACGTGTATAAAAATGAACTCATGAATTTTTTTCTAAAACACTTTCACACCACAACATATATATATATATATATACAACTCACACATAACCTGCAAAAAAACTAAAAAGGCTGGTTCAAATCAAAGGTTTTTAGATTAATTAAGAATTAATTAAATTAAACTCTAGTTATTATCAAGTTAATGAGTAATTAGGTTTAATATCATTTCAACTTCCCACATTTTTCCTTTTTTTTTTTCCTAATTTCATTTTATATATGTAAATAAAATATTAAAGGATAACAATTTTTTTCTTTCTATTAGAATAATTTCGACATAACCAGTTCAAAATTAATTTTTTTAGTCCAATTTATATTATTTAACACGAGTTATAAAATGAGTATAATATTTGATATATTTTA
Source organism: Fraxinus cuspidata (assembly GCA_903798385.1). NCBI lineage: Eukaryota > Viridiplantae > Streptophyta > Magnoliopsida > Lamiales > Oleaceae > Fraxinus > Fraxinus cuspidata. The sequence continues at coordinate 2,611 of CAIGRP010083152.1, forward strand.
TCANGGACATAACTAGTTCAAATTAATTTTTTTTCTTGAGCTCAAATTATATTATTTAACACGAACTATAAAAGGAGTATAATCTTTGATATGTTTTTTCAACTTCTATGATACTTAAATATTCTTCCCAAACTAAATAATTTATATACAAAAGAAAATAAATCATTCATGCAAATAAGTAGTTTAACCTTATCTCTTTAACTTTTGGATTTAGAGTGATGACAAGATTAGATATGAACTATTTTATTTGTTAAATGACCAATATTAAGTTTATGCCCTTATAAAAATAGTAAAAAAATTCGGGGTGTTACAACAACGGCCCCCGTTCCACCTCGTCCCCACCTGGTGTACTTAGTTAGGCGGGGATTCCCGGCTTCAAACCCTATGCGTATAATGGATTTTTTTTTTTTGTCATCCATAGTGAGGGAAAATAGATATCCCTGATCTTCAATCTTCAAAATATTCCATTCAAATCCTCCATTTTTTTGTTTAACAAAAAAAGTCGATAACACTTGAATCATTATCATCTGAAATCTCTGCAAATTATGGATATACACTACAATAACTAGAAGAAATGTTGAAGATATATTTTGTCTTCTACTACGGGGCATGCCATTCGTTCTCCCATGTGATCACATGTCATCGTTATGATTTTAGACGAGCCGTTTAATAAAAAAAACATACTCATTCTATATCGTATAATAACGATCAATTTTAAGAAATGAGTTCACATTAGATGTGACAAATAATCATGAGCGATTGTTTATATAGATGTAAATGATTGCCAAATGTGATCACTGTGACATTTAATGGGATTTTTAACAACATACAATTATGACTCATACGAGTCGTATCCTTTTATATTGCAAAGTTATGACCACGAATGTGTGGTCCTCTGAACCATTAATGATAAGATAATAAAAAAAATTTCTCAGTACAAATCAATTTAACAATTCATTCTCTGTATCACAATAAGAAAATATGTAATTTATATTACCATAATTTTGAGAACAATATCATCAATGTAAAAAATAATAATCAAAATAAATTTTTTATTTTAATAAATTCCTAAATACTTGATGTGACAATTTTTTTAAATCTTAATTTATCAAAAGTAAAAGTTAAATATTTGATTGGTCGATTTATTTTTGTTTATTAATCACTTTATTGAGGCCCATCTAAAAATAGATTGGACTTTCATAGTAGCCCATTTATTAGATTTTCCTGCCATTTGATAGTAGCCCAATTGAAGGGGTACTTTTAAAATGAGCCAGGTAAACATGACCATTTTCCCCAAAGCCAATTTTCTCTACCATTCACCACAATGGCCTTTTAATGACTAAATGATAAATATACCGTAAAAAATATTATCCAATTACAAAAATATGATGTTGTTTGAAATACAATAATATCCTTTAAGTTACAAAGTAAAACAAAACACTTTCCACTTAAAATTTTAAAATCAAGTTACTTTCTTTTATTTATTTACTCCAACACAGATACAAAATTCTTTCATTTTTCATTGCTTCAACATTAAAATCTTATAAATTTAGCAAACGTTCAACAAGAAAATATTATTTATAGCCATAACTTCAAATTGGTAAGTATATTTATGTGTATTTAATTGTATTTTTCGTTAAATTAGTATATTAATTTAATCGTTAAATCATATTTCGACATAAGCAGATTAATTTTTACATTTCTTAAACATATCTATAACTTTGTTTTAAGCAAAAATGAAAAAAAATCTATCTGGATGTATATTATTTTAGATAGATTCATGACCGTCTGTAAAATTGCCAACCCAGCCAGCTGGTCACGAAGAACAGCCGACCCAGATAGCTAGGTTGGTTGTTATGGCTATTAACAGTGGGACCAATCTTCTGGGCTGGTTGTTGACAATCGGCCCAGATGGATGGGCCGGTTGGGATGATGCCTGTTGTTAACAGTCGGTCCTTTATTATCTAATTTTTTTTTAAAATATGTTTCGTAATGCAGATATGAGATTAACTGTAGTACCGATTTGTTATTTTGGTAAATTGAAATGAATGAAAATGATCGATGTGTATGAAAATGGATGCGTAAAAGATGTAGTTATGTTGCAATTATGATAACATCGAGTGCATCATATGCATAAATATACCACAATTTATAGAACAAGTTCAACGTCGATCCATCTCGATATGATATGGAATTGAAATTTCTATTCAAAGAACACACATTAATTTCAATTCCGCCCATAAAAGTTACTTCTGAAACTTAAAATGAAGGTTCTAATTGAGTTGAACCAAAATCGCTTAACTCTTACTTGTGTAACTTTAGCAAGGAAGAATGTCCCTGAGAGTTAACGCAAAGATTCCGATGGAGGGGATTGTAATGTGAATGATTTTTGGGACACAATGAAGATAGCTTGTGAAGATAATGTTGTTATTCTCGAGATAGTTGTTTCTCACCACGATCTTATTGTTATGCACAAAATTCCTCGAGGACATGAGCCGGGTGGAAGCTCACACGCTGGAATGAGTGTACGGTCTTCTAGTTGTTCACTTGTGGTTCTCAATGATAAATATTTTCATGTCGAGCAACTGTTTGAAATAAAGAATAATTTGTAAGAAGCGTTGCATTGGATTGCATTGAAACACAACTTGAGTTTAAAGTGAAGAAATAAAAAAGTCGACGTACACAATTATCTACGTTGACGACAGTTGCCGTTGGCATTTGCGAGCAACGAAAATGGATACGAATGAGTTCTTTATAGTTTGCAAATATACACGGGAAACATACTTGTGTAATGGGTACAATCCCTAAAGATAGATGTGAAGGCAAGTTGATTATTGCAATATGTCAAAATGCTAACATCCAAATTTACCCTCTTGCATTTGACATAGTCGATGGCGAAAATGATCTAGCGATGAGTTAGTTCTTTACAAAGCCGAGGGAAATAATTAGGGACTTCAAGAACCTTGCATTTGTAACTGATCGGGGCCGATCAATAACCTTGCACAGATGGTTTTGGCACATAAATTTCCTAGTTTCCTTGTTTGATTCAAACACTTATCACTTATGGAAAGATATTAGATATAATTATATGGCCCTTCCCAAATAGACAACCACACATATTCTAGCATAGATTGAGTATTTGAGAGATTTTTATTGCTTTCATAGTTATAAAACGTAGTTCAAATATAAGATCAATCATTTTTTGTTATAATCATAAATTTAAATATATCGAATATACTAGAATTGAAATTTATTCCCCGTGAGACGATAACTCTCTCATCACAATTTTTACTTGTAGAACGAACCTATACGCTTGTAGGATTCTTTCGCAACAGAAACAAGACAAAGCATCAGGAGTAAATCCATAACCATGGACCCAACAGGAGATATGGATATTAATTTGCTACACAGGATGTGTACCTCATCACACTGCATTGCAGTTGAAAGCCTATGAGCGATAAATATTGATGTTTAAAGGCTTAGTTCCTATATTCATTGTTCAAAGATACTTCACAAACTAGTGTACAGAGATCCATTCTCTTAGGCTTGAAGGTGGTTACCCCTCGACAGGTCCTTCCAAGTGGGCAATGCCTATTAAATTTATCCTAAGCTTGTTCACATTATACATTATCTAGTCTATATAATACATTTTATTCCAACTTTAACCTAAGCTAAGCTCATCCAACATCATCTAGTCTAAATAGCAAAATTCAGCCATGACTATTAATAAATAATACGTGACTATTAATTTGACAAATTTGTGATTCATAAAAAAATTGAATTATGACCGAACGAAAAATAAATTTTGACCTATAAAATTTGTTATTTGCGACTGCGACGTCTGTAATTGTGATTCATATATAATTGTAATCATAAATTATATAAAAGCGTGACCATAATATATTTAATTAATTAATAAATAAAATTAAAATTCATATCTGATTTTTGAAAAGGTAATTGTTCTCTTTGTGTTTCAGTTTTGTGTTTTGAGTTTTGAATTCATTTTGAGTTTTGTGTTTTGAGTGTCCATTTTGAGATTGTTGAAAATGCGTTCTCTTTGACATTTTGAAAAATTGTTTTGAAAACACTAAAAACAAGACACCACAAATAAGTTTTGGAAATTTTGACTTGATTATAACTGAAAACACTCAAAACGACAAATTTATCGTTTTGTGTTTTCCTTACAAAATTTTAACTTGTTTTCAAAAATACGTTTTCGAAAATGGGAAAGAGAACGCGTTTTCGCTGTTTTGAAAAATCGAAAATAGAAAACGACTTGAAAATGGTAAAGAGAACATGGCCTAAACTTTTACCTCTTGGATTCGAAATACACCATACTCAATGTCTTAGTAAGGAAATTTTCCTTTTTTGGTTTAGGCTACGGGCTACCCGACTGAATTACCCTGGCTGCTATATAATTCCTTTAATTCCTGTTGATTTGCAACAAATTGAGGGAGAAAAACTATTGCGCAGTTCGATTTCCTTGTCCTGCTGTTATACGAAACAAAAAGCAGGTGCTCTACCTCTTCCTTCTCTACTATATATTGTTTTTTTCGTTGCCTTGATTTCCATCTTTTTTAATTGAGAAGATTTGTGAATAAACCCGTCCCCCTAATGATATGTTTGATTTGTATATTCTTATTTTGTGAATTTTAATCTTTGGAGAAACCCTTTTCTTCCATCTCACAGTGATGTCTTCTTCTCACGGAACATACTATTACGAATACCAACTGCAGCAGGACAATGCCATTCTTCCACATGATCATCCCACTAACATTCCTGGTGAATCTGTGTTTTTTAAAATCAAAATAAATTACATACTTAAAAAAAGACCAATACCTGGTCAAGATGTTGATGAGGAAATACTAGATTCAATCTGCAGGAACTTCTATACGCCTTGGTATTATGTCACCGATTCACGAATTAATTTGGATAGGTGGTTTAGGTATCATGGGTTGCGTTGTGATGATGTAAGGGAAGGATTGCATAACCAAATTACAGATTTTGCCAATCAAATGAAGGCTGATCCATCGAATGCTGGGCGCAGATCATTCCCTGTGCTAATGTGCATTCAAGTTTACACAATACAACAAGAGGATGAAACTATTGATGCTGCCAAGGACAGGGCCATTGTAGTGGAAACGTTGGGGGGGATAAATTATGAACGGAATCTTCTAATGCAGCCTACAGCTACATCTGTGCCTGCAAAGCCAGCATATTTGGAGAAGGTTAAAGTAAAGGTTGATGATCCGGAACAAGGAGAGTGTTGTATTTGTTTGAACAAGCCTTGTGTTGGAGAAGAAATATCAATTCTACCATGCTTACATGCTTATCATTCCAAATGTATATCTGACTGGCTAGCGAGGAGCAAGCTATGTCCATTGTGTCGCAAACGTGTGCACCGGAATTAATCCCTGGGGTAGGTTAGATATTTAAACCTTTCTTTAGGATTTTTTGGTATGAATTTTTTAGTATGTGTGGGGTAACAAGCTCATCTAGTATTGTTTAGCATATCTAGATATTTAAGTTTGGAACAAAAGTTGAAAGGTGTCAATATTCAACTAGAATTTATTTATTATGATGTGTTGTCCTGTTGGTTTACACTTCTCGTCTAGAGTACATATATTAAACTTAATTCAGTTTTAAAAGTCATGGTTTACAATTGTATTAATATATTATGGCTTTGCTAGTCACAATACATGCGATTTTTTATCAATCGAGTTTTTTAGTAAACTTTGTATTGCTGCAGTTAGATTTGAGCTTATGTTACCATTGCTGCATAACTTAAATTTGATGTAGAGTAGGGCATATTTTCATTTCGTGATGTTGATGGGAATACTTTGCATTTCAACATTAGAGGAATTTTTAGGAAGTTGGGTTCATACACCTTGTTATGTCTTCATGTTAGTTTGGGTTATCCATTATTGTCTTGGGTTTAGTTATTTCATCTTGTTACGAATTTGATGGATTGCAGAAACTTAGGATATGATTAGTCTACTTTTAATTCTGTACAACATTTCAAGCAATACTAACTTTTGGTGTTTCATTGTAGTATTATTTTGTTGTGTCTAAATTGTTAGTATGTTGAGTTAAAGAGGGTGATTGTTAGGATATTTTTGGCAGTTAGTTTATTCGATTCTGGTTGAAATCTGTGTGTAAATAATTGGGTGAGTACGATGGTTGATGCCTTCACTAATTGTGCATCTTTGTGAAGCAAGTTTATGTTTTTGTTTGATCAAACTAATCAAGTATGCTGGGTACATTAACTATGTGTTTGTGCTCAACTGAGCATCTCTGTTTGAATGAATACATGAACTGAAAATAAGCAATCTTTGATTGGATATCTGCAGGTAAGACCTGATAGATGTGTGATGTTGCTAAAATTACTAGGATTCTTACAACAAAATGCCATTAGACCTGTCATGAATTCTGTCTGTGAAGATCCCACCAAAGCGCACTAATTGAGACTTTAATCTAGGAGTGATGGAATTTATGTTCCGTTTACCTGACTCAATATTTGTAATGTGGTATGTATGAACTGAAGAATAAAGATAATTTTTTACTTAAATTGGAATTTGAAGAAACAAACCCTTGTCAAAGATATAACTGATTTAAGAGCTCTATTTAATATACATAATTTAAGAGTTATCGCATCTGACTTTTGAATGTTCTTCCACCTTTTGTTGGCAGTTAATGAATCTTTTTGGTATTATTAAGGTGCTAAAATTGGTATTTTAGAAATGTTGTATGCATTTGTTTGGCTCGAGAATATAGTATGTGATGCATTTTAAATTATGTACGAGCTTAAAATTGGCTGTCCAAATTTGATCGATAAATTGCAAGTGGATAAAGTTGGCCATCTGGGGCAGGTTTTCAACCAAAAAAAGGGGAAGAAAAATTCATTATTTGTCACCTTTTTTACCTTTGGTTTGCTGTAGAAGCAAATTCAAGAAACTAAACCCAGGTTAGCCTTTTTTCTGGTCAATATATACGTGTGTGTAATTGATTATGTGACTTGTTTGTGAAGGGACAAAGGGTCTATGAATTCTTGAAAATTTATTTTCGTTTTTGGCATATAGACAGCAGATTTTTGATATAGAAGTATTTGATCCTTACGTATAGGTTCAAGAAAGTGATGATTGAATATTTTGGACATTGATCATTATACCGATTGTTGTATTAATGGATACCCAGCTACAATTGAACCAATCATCGGTTCATGATTTTTCAGGTTGAAACGGCTGGGCCGGGCCGATTTTCGAATATTGCTTATAAGTAAAAGAAGACTATTTATTAGATCGATAAAAAATAATTTAATCACTTATGGAGTTTGTTGCCACGTCCACACATATGCAGTTATGTTTACATATACAAAACGAAATTTAAGCCACAAATAATAATCTTGTTATTCACCATTATCTTACCTACCGCTTCCGCAATTTGAATACTATCTCCATGATAATACATTCCCGTGTGAGAAGATTGCTCGAATTCCTCCTTGCATTTTGCCTAAACGGAAAGAGAGTAGTTATGTAACTAGCAGAGCTTATTCTATTCCCTTGATATGGTAAAGAAACCAGCTCTCGTCCAAGTGATTTTAAGACCCAAAATTTGTTAACTGAAAGAAGAAAATTTGTCAACAAGGAGACTCATTTCTATAAATCCCGAATATGCCACAAGACTGAACGGACTTACAATCTAAAATTGGTACACAAGAGAACACTAAAGTCATTTTATCATGCTACTCTTAATTAGCTATAAAACCAGTGTTCCCCTCATTCCTAGACGGTATTGCAAATATGGGAGCGCCGGTTTTGAATTTTTAGAGGTACTTCATAAGAAGCAAATCAAACAAATTAATGTTACTCTGTCAAAATTGCAATTTAACCGCTTCCAATGATCAAAATCACAGAATTTCGAATCACCAAATTCATAAAACCTCAATGAGTTCCCTATACCATTGTCCATAACATTCAATCATCACTTTCTTGAACCCATTCATAAGTATCAAACACTTCCATATCAAAAATCTGCTGTTGATATGCCAAAATGCAAATAAATTTCAAGATATATAGACCCTTTGTCCCTTCACAACCAATTCACATAAACAAATACACACACATTAATTTTGAACAGAAAAAGCTTACCTGGTTTATTCTCTTGAATTTCCTTCTACTTCCTGAATAGTAAATGAAAGGTAGGAAGGTGACAAGAAAAAGAGCCTCTCTCTCTTCGGTGAAAACCAGCCTCAGGTGGTCAACCTTATCAACTTGAAATTTATCGATCCAATAAATCTTAAAACAATATTCTTTTTATTGACAAGATCAAATCTAAATCAAGTTCTTTATTTTGATCATAACATTTATTTCATGATCAAAATTCGTAAATTCTTTCTTACAAGTATGAATTTGTAATATATGAAAACATATGTAGAAATAAAAAAAAATTAATTACTTTTAAGCTTAGTAAAACATGTAGTGTCTCTAACTATTAAAATAAGTAATTTATTTTTAGATTTGATTAATGCAAATTATCTATTATAAAATTTACTTAAGTAGTGTAAGTAAATTTAATCAAACATGCATTAAATAAAATACCTAATTTGACAATAAGATATTCACATTTCATGAATGTCATGAAAAGAATATTTAATAATTGTAGTTTGTCTAACAAGATTTGGATAATTGAGCATTGGGTTTGGAATGAGATTAAAATTAGAGCTGGACTAACACAAATATTTGGGTCAAAATAGAATAGTTAATTTTTATAGGAAATTACATCTAACCCTACTTTTAAAGTTTACACTTCATTAATCAGATTTTAAGTTTATTTTTTCTAAAATAAGGTTATAATTTTTTTATTTAATGT
>CAIGRP010083171.1:0-12500 GCA_903798385.1 Fraxinus cuspidata
TTAATATAATGCGTGAGGCGTGACTCGAACCCCCGACCTCCCACACAAATTCCACACTTTTCACCAGTTGGGCACTTCACTTGAATTAATTATTTCTTTCACATATTATATTTATTGTATAAATATCTAACAGTTTCTTCTAGTATATCTCGCTTCAATTTCCTCTCTCAAAACTCTCACAATTTTGGATGCACGTAATTCTCTGACAGAATTCATGACATACGTCAACCAGAGTTCTCGTTGCAATGCCACAAATATATAGAAACGGCCTTGAACTATTTTAGTAAATTTTCTTCTTCTATTTAAATATTATTTTCTTTTACCATATGACTTCTTTTCTTAATCTTTTCTTTTTCATTTTTGTTGTCAACTAATAACCTATTTTTCCATAATAAAATTATTTTATTTAAGAAATTTGAGCCAATATTTTTGAATCTTTCCCTTCATGTGGTGAGCAATGGTTTTTTTGGTCTCCGCAACCTTGGAAACTATATTCCCGACGAGGGAGGAGTTAGGATTAGGCACTAAAAATAAGATCATTAATTTGTCAACGTGTGTTTAGCCCCATTTTTTCAAAAATTCATTTTCAACTATGCGTTCTCCCATAAAATAATTTTACAAGTAAACTCAAAACTTTTTATTTTTATTTTTTAAACACACATTCTCCAACAAAATACTATTTCAAAATACATTTTGGCCCAAAAATTAGGCTCAAACAGGCACTAAATAAATAAATGTGAGTGTGTGATGAAGTGCAATGTGTAAAGTTCGATTTGCACTCGGATGCATCTCACAGTTAAATGACTAAGAGGTGATGGAGGTATAAATTCAGTAACTAATGAAACATTTAACTCCATTCGTTCACGTTGAGCATGTTTACCCTCAAAATTTATATGAAAATGTCTTCATTAACATGTCTGACTCAACTAACATAAATGTTGAGCAGACAAGTGAAATAGTACTTGCCCTGAAAGATAATGTTTTGCCTGAATTCCTTTGCCTACCTTAAACCAATAAAAATGGCAATTGAAAGTTGATAATATAGGGTGATCCACGAACGTTTAACCCCGGTTAGCTTTTGACTGCCTATGTTGATTGCATTAATTTTTAGTGCACACTTTTTTTCTCAAAAATAAAAATAAAATCTATTGGCCTCTGAGTAGGGGCATTCCAAGGTCCACCTAACAAAACAGCTTGATATACATTTTTTACATCTTACATCAATGCAAATGATAATGGGATGGGACACGTACTACAAATATAATTTTCCATATTTTTAAAACTAACCCGAGAAGGATAAATAATAGATAGTCAAAGAATCAAACTGGTAGTGAAAAAAAGATTGTTAGTCAAATTACCGAACATGGACATAATAAAAATTGTAGTGTCAATCAACTTTTCGACCTCGAGAATGGAGATTTTGTTGTTCATATGTCAATGATCCGTAGGGTTTTGCTCGTTGTATCAAATTAAACAACATACTCAACCGTTTGTGCAACCCATCAATTTCTTTGAGTTTCGATCTTGTGACCAAAATTCCGTTAAAGTTAAGTTATTCCGAGTGTTTTGAGTTTGGATAGAATAAACTAGATTAAAAGAGACAAATATAATAAATACTACATATTGCATTTTTTCGATGTAGATTAAAATCAGATTTTTAGTAAATTTTGACAGAAATTAATGAAATATGTAGGTTAAAAGTGTGGAACACATAAAATACATTATTGAAATGAATTATTGACTTTGAGAATTTGATTTAGATTTAAATTTAAATTTTAATCGATATCAAATGGGGACATTATTCAAAGTCCAACTCATTCTGACGTATTACTTTTCAAAATTGGAACTAATATCTCAAAAAAGACTAATAAATAGGCTAAAAAAAGTTGAACAATAGTACACATTCTGTCCTTTGAAAAACAAAAGGTATACAATTATTAAATTTTCCATTAATGCAACAATGGATACTTTGGATGAGACATTATAGAGGACCACATAATTAATGCCATATGGGGACCTCCATTGAATTGCACTAGCGAGAACATCAATAATAAGCCTGAATTATGCAGTTGGATGATTGATTTAGTCATCCTACTCTTCTTGAAAGTCTTTGGCACGTTCGATGTACACTACAACAAATAATAACATAAAGATTTTTATCTTCCACAATCAAGTTGACTGTTTAGTACACAATTCGCAAACAAGATAAGATTATCTTCCCAATTTTGTCGATTTGCAAGTTTTGTCCAATACTAAACATTATAATATACAAGATTTTACATTTCACAATCATATTCGTAGTATCGTAAGTCATCACAATTCCGAAAAGTTTTTATCTTTCACGATATTGTCCACTAGTGTCTTGTCAGTATTGCAAGTCAAACATGTCACCTTTGTTTTGTCCGTGGCTGGATTTCTTGGATTCTCCATGACATATTTTGCTTTTGGTGACCAACTTCAATTGAAAGCCAAAGAATATTAATTTCTGAGATAGTGTTACAGATAACTGCAATAGGCACTGTCTTTATTGTCTGGGAAAGAACTTCTATTATTATTCCATAATAGGAATCACTCGAACCTAATACCCTAGCTCATGGATATAAATTTATGATATGAAATTGAAATGTTAATGTTAATGTCGTATTTTTCTTAATTTTCAAACTATCTGAATTGAAGAAACGGAAGATGTGATTTCCGTTGTTCTTGGATCATTGTTCTCTAAGCATACACCATGAGGATCTTCTCTCACTAGCAATGCGAGAACATTGAGTGAACTCCATGTTTTGATCACGTTGTTGCTTGAATCCCCGAGAGTGACTGCAAAGACGGCATCAAATCCACCAGCACCAGGCACACCAGCCAATAGAACTCCTTCCATGTTCATTGTGGTGTCCAGAAGCCGGGTTTGTGATTCTGGCTCTATCTGCAAATGGAAGTCATGGTAAAAAAAATGCCAAGGGAGGTAGCACAGGACAATGATAAACATGACTTATTGAATGTTTGTCCAGTGCGATCTAATTCTTCCTACCAAACATAATGCCCCTAAGATTTTCGTTGTAAAGTAACATAGGGTGAGAGATACAGATGAGATTCGCATTATACAGCTGTGATTCGCATTTGGCTCTTTTGTAAGGGAAGGTCCCATGGGATTGGAGCCCGGGGTATAATTCAACCTTGCACATACATAACCTTTCTCTTACAATGAGTGGGGACAGGAACAGGAACACCTTGTCCCCATGAAACCAGGAAACAACACCTTGACTCCATGAAAGCATTAAATTGAATACCAGTTTCTTCTTTCACCAAAAACAGCTACTGAGTAGAATTACTTGTCATAAACTATCAATGGAGGGACAGAATCACCTCAAAACATCAGATTTTAAATTTTTTTAACTAAATGTTCAACACATAAAGTGATGTGGAAGTTCCAAATGTAGCTAACCTATTCACCAATGAAAATGAAAATTAACTTGAACCAGAGAAAACTAGAGACGTGGGCGCGCACAGAAAAGTTTCCACTCGAATAAAAGAGAACTCACAGGAATTCCGGCAGCTTCTCCCATCTTGTGCATGTTATACCGGATCGCAAGCATTGCATCTCTAGCTCCTAACAATGCTCTAACAACTTCTACTTTGCTTGGCTCACTGGCCCTCTCATTCCACTGTTAAAACACCAAAAAATTCAATTTAAACATTCCAACATATACATGAGGATATCTGTGCCCAAATCAGAATGAAAAGGTCAATCTATGCGCCATTGCTTCAACCTTTAGGTAATATTTTCAGATGTGACTAGTTAAACAGGTGCTTATAGAGAGTTCGAACCATTCATTTGCAAGGGGTCCCTATTGGATACATTCTATACAAAGGGGTATGCCCCCATTATGTTCTACAGTGTTTCTAGTTTCTGTTAATAAAATACGAATGCTTAATTAAATAATCGCCCAACCAAAGAAAAGAAAGGAATAAGTGAAAGAAAAAAGAAAATCCTATTAAAATTTTCAGTTTACTAGTATTGGAGTATCTCCAAGAGATTTTCTATTTTTAAATAGAATATTCCACAATTTAAAGAACATTTATAAATTTAGAGAATAAATTTTATTTAAGTACTACAACAGACTATTTATTTTTAACACTTAATTTTACTACTCCCAAAAACTATTTGTAATTTTTCCGTATCTTTTATTTTCGCCAGCTTTTTTTCAAATTATTATATTATTTTCCTCTATTGAAAATTGAAATACTTTAAATGTATTTAATTATAGGAAGTGAGTTTGATTATTGGAGCATACTTTTAAGGGTTCTCTTTAAAATAGAAAGCATAATGTATTAGAGATAGCCTTAGTTATTTCAAAGCATTGTTCAATACAAGTGAGTAGCAATCTTCTAATTACACAAATTATCTGTATTTAATCCTAACTCATTCTATATCCCTCAAATGGTAATAGATTCTTTAACATTATCCTTCAAATAAATTAAATAAAAATAAATAAAAATTTGAGCTTGCATGTATGTTTTATCTATTGAGAATCTTATCAGATACTACTAGCGGATTCCAAGCAATGCCTATTTAGTTAGGAAGATATTTGTATAAGAAACAGTGTTCTAAAAGGTGTAAAATGTAATTAGACATTGAGGCCAACCTTCAAACTTTATGAACTTAGGCAAGGCCTAGGCATAAAAAAAGGTTACTTATTTTTATTATTATTTTAAATACTAAATTGTTCTAAAAATTATTTAATAATTAAAATAATACATATCAAACATCTAAAATTATAAAAAAAATTATATTTACTTAATAATTCCTACAACTAGTCAATTACACAATTTTCAAGTTTTCGAAATGCAAAAACTAAAATATTTTTTATAGTTTCAACTTGAGAAGCCCTATTTAACAGATTTATAAAAACTTCATACATCTTTCTAATTTTCCAAGAATATGATAAATTTCAAAATCATATAATAAAGATAGCAACTAGCTTAAATTTTATTCTAAATCTTTATCGAATGAAGTATTTTTTAGTTTTGTACAGATAAAGTCATTTAAAAATTTAAAACTAAAGTCAAATAAAAGCCTTTCAAAAAAGGGGATAATTGCAGCAGCGGTACCAAACCTCTAATTTAGTAGCAGACTTTGTCTAAACCTTTAATTTGTGTCATCCACGATATCAAACCTTCATTTTTGCCACCAACGGTACCATACATTTCAAAATGTCCGCAGCTGAAGTCCAAATGGATGGTTTTTGTTAGTTTGACCGTTAGTTGACTTTGACAATAATGTTGACTGATTTTAAAATGTTAAAATGGTAATTTTACATTTTTTTAATAATAAAATAACCAAAATCAAATAATTAAAATTAAAAACCTATTCCACATTCTTTTTCTCCACCCATCCCCACCCCAAATCTGTAAATCTGGGTTTGGAACTTTGAGAATGCTTTAACAAGCTCGGGAATGGAGTCTCCAGAACCGAATGTGCACTCTGCTGCAATGGAAGTCGCTCTAAGGAACTATGCTTGTGCATTTAGCCCAAAACTACATCTTGATTGACCATGGAATCAGAAACCTAAAACTTCATCCGAAACAGTTCATATTCTTCCCACCCCCACACTTACCTCTACCTTCCATCACCCAACCCCAACCAAACGAACCAAAATCCACCCACCTCTACCGTGCCGACGATCGCAATCCACCTACATACAGGCTGCAGCGACCGCCACAAGAGCCCCCGTAAATTAGCAGCAAGAAATGGACCTTACCAGAAACTTACTTAGACGTCATATAGAAAATCCTAAACCCTTTTCAATCTCTTATCTCTTCTTCTCCTCTTTGGTCAAGATGGTCTCTTCGATGGACCATTTTAGCAGGAAATCCATATTTTTATCAAGGAGCTCCATTTCTGATCGATTGTTAAGTCCAAATCTCTAATCCGACCTACGTAGATCTACATGGTTAGGCAACAGGTTTTTGACGCCATGGATTCGAGGATTCGAAGATGTTGATTTCCCAAATTTGCAAATTTGGGATGGGGGTGGGTGGAGAAGAAGAAGAAGAAGAAGAAGGTGGAATGAGTTTTTAATTTTAATTATTTGACTTTGATTATTTTATTATTAAAAAATGTAAAATTACTATTTTACCTTTAGAAATCAGTCAACATTATTGTTAAGGTCAATTATTTGGTCAACTAATGGTTAAACTAACATAAACCATCAATTTGGACTTCAGTTGCGGGCATTTTGAAAGGTTTGGTACCGTTGGGGGCAAAAATGAAAGGTTTGGTACCGTGGGTGACACAAATTAAAAATTTGGGCAAGGTCTACTAATAAATGAAAAGTTTGGTATCGCTGCTGCAATTATCCAAAAAAAAAAAAAAAAAAACTTAATAACTAAAGTCAAATAAAATGTTTTAAAAAAAAGAAAAAAATTAAAAAATTAATAAAGCGCGCTTAGGCATGGCAGCGGCCAACTATGCACATTAAGCAGTCAACTACTAAGTTGATTGCATAATTCGCGCTTACTGCCAAAACCTTACGCCTAGATGACGCCAAGGTGTGCTTTTTAGAATATTGATATGTTATATTATCTTCATGAATCATAAAAGTTTCTATAGCATGTCTTCCTTGAGGGTTTTATTTACATAACAGAAAATGTGCATTACATAAACTCATACCAAGGGAGCAAGTGTTCCCATCATAGCTAACAGATAAGAAGTGTATATTTAAAGAGAAGGAATTGCTATAACATCTTTTGCCTCGTAGCTTTAATAAATGAAATTATGATACCTTCTCATGAGTAATATTGCTGCAGCTATTGATGACACTTGTATAAACATCCCTATTTTTCTCTGCCAATTTGCTTAGGGTGTTGAGGTGCATTTCGAGTGCAGAATTTGCTTCTGACAACTTCTTCCATGTTTCTAGAGAGTTTTCAGGATCAGATTTTTGCCACTTCTTTACAGCACCAACCATTGACGGCGTTGATGATCCTCCAGCTCCCGGTTCTCCAAGTAACTGCATGTATACCATGATTACTTCAAGGTCAAAAGGGAGAATGAAAAAATATTTATATACTGCATACTCCAGTTCCTTGTACACCGAGCAAGTGTTTGTGCTGTCCACCTATTAAAATATGATGCAAAATGTACAGCAAGAGAGGGTGATGTATCAATTGACAGGCAAGTGGAAAATTGGCAGGGGACACTTCATTTCCTTCGGTATAATTGGAGGAACAAGATCAAGAGCATTTGGAAATTGAAGATTTTAGGTCCCATTTGGTTTGTGTTTCAATTTTCAATTTCGAGTTTTGAATTCATTTTCAGTTTTCTATTTTGAAGGTCTAATAATAATAACTGATAGACAGGGAAATGGTAGGAGACTAAATGTAATAGAAACTTTTTAAACGGAAATAATCGTGCGCATCTCAACTCGTACATATTAAAATAGCATTACGGGGCAAGCATGTAGGACTTACAAGAGTCATCATGGGAGGCAGTGAAAATTTAGTTCTCTCATGATTCCAGTTGGCTTTTAGGACATTCTTGATGGCCTCTTCTATAATAATCCCTCCCTGTAAACAACAAGAAATGAATGATAGAAACAAGAGCTAAAGACAGTTCATGAATTATTTTTCGAATTTCATTTTACAGCAGAGTATGTTATTATGTGGTGAGTAAATTGACTCTTGGTTTATCTCAGAGAGAAAGCTGAACATAAATATGCACCACTTGTCTATCGCCCCTGAACGTATGCTACCCTCACTAGTTGTTCCCTATATGGTGGAAGGATAGAAAATGACAATGACCTTTTCAGAAATAAGTTTGAATTGATCTCAGCAAAGAAGGACATAATGGGTTTGCAAAATGAAATCCAACAGGGCATTTTCAATGTGCCCTTTGTGAAGACTTAAGAACATGATCTTCTTGGTCATATGCTGCATAGAATCTAAAAACATATAAAAACTATTTTACGAGTCAAGACACTAATGAAGAACCTGTTAATCAATTGCTAGTATTATTATTTAAATGCGGTCATTTCATATGACATTAACCTTCATTATGAATCTGGACACCAGATACGATGCATCTTATTACAACATGGAACGACCCAGTTTTGTATTTTCCCCTTGAAGAGCAAAGAGCTTTAAACACCTTTCCCCTCTTCTTTCTATATTCCCTTATGGTTTACTCTCCGAGCAGTAAAGCGCATAATTTTTTTTTTTCAATTGCTGTTGTCAATTCAAAGATTTTTTTACCCATCATACTGGTTATCTATAATCCATCACACCCCAGAAATTTGTGATGTGCTATTCAACTCAATGGTCTGTTGGTTCTCACTCTACACTTCTTTTTAGTTGCTCAGTATTTAGCATGTCAGCATTACCAAACTAGAACAGCATAGGTAAAGAAACAAAGCACTTTGTACAGTTGCACAAAATGTTGAAATCTTCTTCAGTGGAACCAACCACCAAATTACGAACAAAACAAGTCAACTCTTAGTCTTTCCATGTGACTGATAGTTATCTACTCTGAACTTATTATATTGGCATGATGGTCCAGTTGCCAATTGGATGATAAATCTTCAGCAGACTGCGAGATATACATGAAATCTATCCTTTGAAGATATCTGTATTTCTTCCTACAGGTTTCGCCATCTTATTACGTCGACTCAATTTGTTATCTCTTTTCATTTCATTAACCACATCAAAACATACTAACTTGTAAAGCTCTCATCGGGTATAACCTTATAATTTTAGCAAAACCACCTTCCTGGGCAATAATAGATATCTATTCGACTGACTTTTGCTTACTCCTAAAAGTTATTAAGTGAGAAGCTTTCTTTTTGAAACACATATTCATTAACATCAAAGCATAAGTCATCTCAAAATAATTGAAAATAAAGTTACCTCTTCATTCCAATGTCTAAATCCAAAACTTCCAAATATAAGATATAGGATGTATTTATTGTTTTGTACTAGTAAACACACATTCAATGAGCTAGACAGGAAGCTATAGTAGGATACCTGAGCGGGTGAAAGCACTTCTGGAGAAAACCGAACATACCGTTGACTGCCGTAAACGGCAGAACTAACATCAAAACCACTGCCAACTTTGCCTTGTGCAATACAGTGAGCAGTTTGAGCAATCATGTGCACAATATCTAGTTCCCTAGCATCTTTATTTTCTTCAATTTGACTTTTAGTCGAGGAAAGGGTGAGAAGTCCAAGGTAATGAAGTAAAGCAGCGACAACTGCAGTTGTCATGGCTGCTGATGATCCCAAGCCAGTTTTTGCAACTTCAGGCTTGCTATTTTGTCCACTTGATTCTTCTGCATTGAAGGTAATTGAAGCAAAGGGTGGAAGGGAAGCCAGTGATTGTGGAGAGAGTGGAAGGCCAAGTGCTTCAATCTGTGAAACAGAGTAGTGATATTCTCATAGTTAATTATCTAGAAATAATGAGAATCCTCTTAAGTACAGGTTCAATGTATGCTAGTCTTCATAAGTATATACACATCAAGATGTGTATGTACCTGCGTGTGACACGTGCACATGTATATCCCATCAAGTATGGATTTTATTTAGCATGGCGACTTGAAAATTTAATAGTATAACTAGAAAAATGTCTAAAAATCTCTATGTTATACATGTACATGGACATATATCTTGTATGGGTTTTATTTAGCATGCACACAAGCATATGACTATGACAAAGTATCTTGTTCTTCTCTTATGACAAGCAACTTGAATAATATGAAACTTCTGCCGCCATTTCATTTTTGTTTAATGTGCAATTTTCCCAAGACTAGAATACTTCATAATAACAAATGCTATGCTGTCCTAAGTAACAGAATAAACAACACTTAAAAGGTCAATTTTGCTTTTTGGAAGTTAGCTAGTATGTATCACAATCTAAAAAAAATAACATTCTGGAGTCGTTAAAAATAAACCTGTATGGTAAATAAAATATAAAATTTATAGTCCCCCCTACAATTACATGTCCACATAAAAAACAAGTAGATAGGACAACAAATCAACCCTCCAACACCCAGAACGAAGGAAAAAGAAAATGATAACTGAAAGGTGGCATATCCAATACAATGCTGAATTTGATACTGCAAGGTAACAAATCAGTATGCAAAATAAGGAAGAGCGAAAACGTGTCGTTTTGCTAAAGAGTAAAGTTCTGGACAATAACTCCAGCATCAATATTGTCAGGTTTGATAAGTTGCTGCCATAAATGGCACACATAGGTAATACATATGAAATCAGAATAACTGAATAGATTGGAAATACATCCATAAATTCAATTGCCTCATTTCTTTAAACGTTAAATGAAGAAATTTTTTATTTAAACTTTCTACAAAGGAAAAAGAAGAAAGAGTTATATTCAATTTTCCAAATGTTAAATACTCCTGTTTGTACCATTTGTCCAATTTTTTTGCCTCTTTTTGGTGTGCTGCATGGCTAGGTTATGACAATAAGGTTTCACAAGTGAAGAATTCTCAGATTCATAGGCCGTATCATGTAGCCCAACTTGTCAAAATAGTCTGTAGCTTTTAATGGAACAAGAGAAAGGTCTGATTATCACATGCTACAAGAAGTTTGAGCTAGACGAAACAAACATCAGCAGATATAGGATAATTGAAATTCTGAATCAAGGTGACAAATGTTTGTATGAAACTAAAGACTGCTCCTACACCCTTGCATATAGATTAAAACAAGATTCAAGCATACAAATGCTTGCACATCTTTTCATAATAAAGTGCTGCAATATAGTTTGGCCAACTATAGGCTCTTGTCCTATAAATGTACAAGATTTTGAAAAAGTAGCAGTATAATATCCAGATTTGCCTAACTTTTGAAATAATATTATGACATTATTCGAAGCAACATGTAACTAAACATAAACTGTGGAGGCGGTCAAAAGTGAAAGAGCAGATGAAAATTTTCCACTGCACATCTACAGAATAAAAATTAAATTTTCTAGAAGAATCAGAACAAGTGGAATACCTGATTCCGATATGAATAAAATTCATTGCAACCTAATATTGTAATGTCAAGACCTGCACGACTAATCCAGTTGAGACATTAGAATTTTTGAGATTATTTTATCTACAGAGAGAAGTATGAACATGTCAAATATCAGACATTAACCTCGCAGAAGAAGTTTTTGCAACATTTCCTGCTTATTTTTGTCAAATGTAGCATATGCTGCTGCTACTGTGTATTGTACTGCATATTCTACAAACGGATTCCTCGATGGACTGAAATCAGATATCAGCATCAGAACTTCACATCTAAAAGTAATTGGGCAATTGTTTTTTTATATATTTCATTTGATTAAAAGAATGTTAAGCTATTGGCAAAAATAGAGTGCGTTTGATGCCCAATTACCGGCATGATCAAAGAAGTGAGGCACATGAAAGAGGAAAATAATGTTCGTACAAATTTGTGCTTACCTTGAAGAAACACACTGAAGTGTTAAATGCTTAAGTGACATTTTGTACATAGTTTCTCTTGACATTTGAGGAGAAGTTAGTTTCACATCTGCCCAAGCCTGAAATGTGATGAAGAGATCTGTGATGATACACTAGAAGGACATAATTATCCGTAGGGATGGATCCAGAGAATCAAGCATTAAAAAATCTCGAATGTTTAATCAAATCAACAGAAAGTAATCTCTGGTCATGTGAGCATAAACTTTTATAAGAAACATATTTAAGGATCACACTAATAATTTGTCCTACTAAACCTTGCAGTATCTTCCTCTCGTGTTTGAACTTCTCTCACTCCATAATAGTATAATGGTAGGGTTTTTGATGTGTTCACGAGACCCCCAAAACACTAAAGAAGATCGAGACAGGCATATATACTGAAATTAGTAGATCGATGATATTTTTCCAGACTCCACTGGAAGCCACGAGTTCAAACATATCTAGTAAAACTAAAATTTGTTTGAACACAACGAATTGGCATATACTGTTAAAATAAGAAGATAAAAGAACCTCATGGTCACACAAGAGGGAGGGGTCATAAAGGAAACTTCCCTAACCCAAATACACAAATAAACATTAGGACATATAACTCTTTAAGCAATTAAAGTAAACCAAACTGCATCTGTAAATAAATCCAGACATCATATACCCCATAATCATGACAATATCCCAAACTTCATTCAGCCCGTTAGAATTGGCTTTAACCATCTCGTAAGGAAACCAATCGGTGTCTAGTGAGGCAAGGTTAAACTGCATTCAACCACCATCATTTGAATTACCCAATGCCAAGGCTAAAGAGCAGCATTGTTGCTTCCAACGCAGCTCAAAACAAAGATGATTATTTGAGGCCTAAGAACAGTCCCGTATAGCAATGTACAAGGAAGATATTCTCCTATCGTCCAACATGACCAGAATCCGATTCTGGACCATTGTATGATTTGACACTTGATGTCTAAACAGAAAGAGAATGCTCCCAAAAAATATTAACTTACTAACAATCTATGGATTAAA
>CAIGRP010083175.1:7349-20241 GCA_903798385.1 Fraxinus cuspidata
TTTTTTTTTTTTTTTTTGTACTTTTTGTTATCATCTTTAATTTAATAATTGTATTAAATAAGCAAACTTAATGGTAAAAGTAAGGGTCCGTTTGACATAATTTTTGTTTGAAAGCTATTTTTTAAAAACATTAATTATTTCAAAAGTATTTTTAGAGGAAGTCACATTAGATCAACATTTTTTGAAAACTCTTGTAACAGGCAAAAGCATTTTTCTAAAATTAGTCAAATGGATCCAAAAGTTGTTTTCGAGTTCATTTTGACTTTTTAAAAGTCACGCCAAGCGAACATTAAGACCCGGTGGTTCATCTTTTTGTTTCCTTTCTACCGTCAAATTCCTCCCTAAAAAAAAAATGCAAGGCCCCGTTAATTAATTAATCCTGAATCCGCCCCTTAACAAATATGGATAATGAAATACTTCAATTTGACAATATCCGGCTACTTGGGTAGGATGGTGATGAAATATGAAAGATGATTTATTTTTTTTCTAATTAATTAGGGTTTGTTGTAGGGTATTTTCAAAACATTTAATTAGTTTTAAGCAAAAATTTTAAATTTTAAAATGAAGCCCCTATTTGACCCCATTTTTTCCGAAAAGCTTATTTTTAAAAAAACTCATTTTTACCTCACATTTCTCTGTAATATAATTTTACATGTAAACTCAAATTTTTTTTTTTATCTTTTTTAACCACACATTCTTAAAAAAAATCACCGTTCTAAAATATATTTTTCCCAAAAAAAGGGTCTCAAATAATGGCGGAGTATTTTTTATATTTAAAAAGGTAAAAAGAGTACCTTGCCTAATTATCACTTCATTATTTTCTCTAATGTTTCAACTACTTATTGAGTTGAACAACTCTCAATGGTTGTCGTTTTGGACGATATGTTTAGCACATTTGGCATAGCATACATACTAGGTCTAGGCATTGAGTGGGTCGATTCAGGTATTTTAATACTCGAATCCATCCATTATACTTCGGGTATTCCATTAATTAAATAACCATTCGGGTCCTTATATATAAAAACATTAGGGATAGCACTGAACCCGAATAGGAACCAACGAAAACCTAAAATCAAATTAATGTAAAAGGTATGACCCATTACACTACAATATTAG
The DNA here is from genome assembly GCA_903798385.1 of Fraxinus cuspidata. Taxonomy (NCBI): domain Eukaryota; kingdom Viridiplantae; phylum Streptophyta; class Magnoliopsida; order Lamiales; family Oleaceae; genus Fraxinus; species Fraxinus cuspidata. The sequence continues at coordinate 8,466 of CAIGRP010083175.1, forward strand.
CAGTTTTGATTGACTTTATTTTTCATGAAAATGTTATTTTTCACTCAAATCCCTATTTTTAATGTTTGATTGACATTTTTTTTTAACGAAAAATATTTTTCAAAAGTTTGTCGCATGATCATGTTTTCCTCAAAAATAAGAAAAAAATTTCTTTATGGGTATGCATTTATTTATTTGGATTTTAGTTTAATTACATTTTGAGAACAAATGATTTTTTCTCAATAAATCTCATTTGATCCATAACTGAGACATGATAGAACCTATAAATTAATCTCATTTGACTCAAAATAATGACGGGGTCCAAAATATGAATATATCAAGTTCAATTGCCACACATAATAAAAGAAATTTTAAAATCACTTAAATTTGTAAAGAAGACAGGAAAATTAAAAAAAAGCTCGGATTGTACATAATGAATGTTTTGATTCATCAGCTTACACAACAACTCTAGTTTGAACTTTTTGATTCATAGAAAAATCAAATTGCAAATATTAACATGTACTAACCTCTGAAATATAACAATTTAATGTAAAGCGAGATACAAAAAAATAGGAGTCAGTCTTTATTTCTTAGGGTTATAGTCAAAAGTTTTATGCAAATTACCTCCCAAATTAAAGTTTTTAGATTATGTATGTTTATACCCAGCATATATCTTGTAAAAAATTAAAAAAAAAATATATATAAAAAAATTGGTTCCATTCACGTGCCTATGATTCTGGTTCAAGAACCAAGAACCTACCCAAATCCTATCGGCTCTCGATTTCGATTCCTAATTTTTTTTAATCGGACTAGAACCTCCAAATCCAATTTGAGAGATTCGGCTCTGATTAAAATGTCTAGGCCTAATACAGACGGCATTTCTCTATTTTGTTGGTGGTAAATATACAATTAATCAACAACCCATAGAGCAAAGAGAAAGGTGGACCATAACTTACACTATATTAATAATCTTTTTATGCTTTTTTTTTTTTCCCACAATTTTTTCAACAAAAATTGTAGAAAAAAATAGGCGATTTGTGTGCAGATATTTATCAATTAACACGATCAATTAAATAATATAAACATAACATTAATAAACATAATTCAATTATAATATAAACATAGAGTATAAGTGGAGAATTAGAAAACAAGTTTTAGGGAATCACGTCAAAGACGCTGTCCTAAAATCCTGTTGCCTCTCTTTTGTGCCGGTTATTTCGACACTACACGACTCCAAAATAAAATTCATATAGCTTGTGGCCGATTTTCCTTTTATGTGCACGATCATATGAAGATAAAGAACGAGCCTTTATCGAATTGCCAAATGTATAGAAATATAGTATGAAAATATATATAGAGAAATCCTCTAACTTGTGTTTTTAAGTCATGTTTTACAATGTAATATCTCTCCTTTTACAGTGTGAGATTTAACCCCCACATTCATGTATATTAAATCAACAAAAAATATAAGTTACACTCCATGGATGACTTACAACTGAAAGTAAGTTCTCCGGATCGATATATCGTACGACGTAATTTTGTATTAAAATTGAAATTAAAATAAAAACTGCAATATTTAAATTTTCTTTAATCTTGAAGGTTTAAGACTTCTATGTTACAACAAAAACAATCATCCATTTGTTTATAAACTGAAGCTAATATAGAGATAACTCCTTTTTCTTCTTCTTTACAACTCTATGGATATCAAAGCACAATTTAGGCATTTACCTAGCGAAGGGCTAAGAAACTCGTGCCCTTTGTTGTTAATGTAGTTTTTACGACTCCATATAAGGGCATGACTTCATCAATGGTAGATTCTCTTAGTTGAGTTGTAGTTGTAAAAATCTAACATCTGTTGAGTAGACAAATATTAATTAGAATTTGGACTATACTTTAAATATAAAGTCTACATCTGAAGATATAACCACAAGTCTTAATATGGTATCATTTCAGTAAGCTCTAAACAAGTAATTCTGTAAGTCTAAACTCCACTCCTTCTCTTTTTCGATTTTTTACTACTTGTTACGTTTCCCCAAAGTTTCTAGTTTCCCCAAAGTTTCTACTAAAACTCGAAAGATGTAGCATCGTGCCGATTAGAGAAATTTAGTCTTGTTTTCTCTCCATTCTCAGGCTTAAAATCGATGAGAGCACGAAGCAATGCAATAACATCATCTCCGTGAAGATCTGGCCGTGGAAAGTAGGAGATCATCCTCCGAGAAGATCTGGATGTGGAAGATTATCCTCTGTGAAGATCTGGCCATGGAAAGTAGGAGATTTCTTCTCTATGGTTTGAAGGGGCATAATGATGTAATTGTTTTGTTCCAGACTTTTGAAATCCAAATCCTTATTGGAGCCCTCTGCACATGTTTCTAGTTTGGTTTGAGTGTCGTTCTTTGCACCTTCTATCTGTTTTTGTTGGAGAAGTTCTGTTTTTGATGACACAACTTTTGAGCTTCTAACTTGATCTTCTTCAACAGATTCTTCTTCTTCTGTTGCTGCTATTTTTTGTGCCACATTTACTAATTTTTTAAGAAGATTTCTTGATTTTGTTTTTCTCTTTCGGTGGGATTTGGGAGCATTTGGTGTCTCTTCCCTTTCTTTATCAGAAACTTCAACTTCGTCTTGTATGACTTCTTCTTCAACATGTGTATCTTCTTCAGCAGATGAAGTTGGGAACACTATTTTTCTGGACTCCGCATCCATCAGAATACCTCTGCAAAAAAAAAAAAAAAAACAGGAACATAAAAATATTTAAATTTTCAACAATTATATTTGTGCATTATGCAAATACGCAACACATGCATACATGCACAGACTACTAATTAAAAGTATTGTTTCACATAAACTCAAAGAATTTCTTACCAGCCAGCCAGTGAAACTCAAATGTTTACAGAAATGCAAAGAAAGATTATATTTATATGCGAAAAAACACAGAAAATGAGAAAAATAGCAATAGTTTGGTTTCAAAAATTGGTGTCCGTCCCAGTTCCCAATCCCACTACTCTGATAAATTACGTTCGAAATCAATCTTAATTTTAAAAATGTACTGTGTTCAATTTTAATTTTTAATTTTAAAAATCAACCGTTTCTCAAATAAAAATCAAGAAAATTAATAAATGTAGCCACCAAATCTCTTTATTGCTATTTTATAATTTCCCATGCATATATATTTTCAATTTTTCATTACCTAGATAGCAAAACCTTCATTGATTGGAGACTGCTATTGGGGCTTGAGCTCCTTGGCACGTCGGTCGAGCCCTTAATTATTTGGATATGGATGGCCTTCTTCTTTTTCAGTCACTCTCGATCATGAACGTAGTATGATATGAATACATGTGGCCTGTAGAAAGAACGAAAATCGAAATACATACGTACAAAACTTTGTAATTTGAAAAATGCTACAAGTATATCAGGGTGTACACCCCCCTCTCACAATAGGCGGGCTCACGAATTTTTTATTCGAGGTGAGCTCCGTTTTTTGTGAGGGGAGTGTACACCCCGGTGTACAAGTAACATTTCCCTTGTAATTTATTCAGTTAGAATTCAATGAACAAATGTTGTCACCTTCACGTAATAATACAATATATTCTATTGATTAATATGATTGCTATAATTATAATCATTTAATTTACCTCTAAATGTAGCGTTTGAATTGTTGTAATATATGACTTATATAGAGTGAAACACATGTTTACTGAAATAAATAGGTTGATTAGAGGCTTTCATTTACCGTGTGTTTATCAAGGACGCTTAATAGGTTGGGATGCGATAATAGAGCCCTCGCGATACGATTCATGCGTATTTTTGAATTTTTCACTTTAATCTTGTATGCATGGAAACATCATGAGGTACCAAATTGGGCAGCGGAGCGGATGAAGAATCTGCATTATTAGCTTTGATAGACAACACATCTGTGAGTCAACTTGTTGAACAGGTAAGGTAAGCCAAGAGTAAAAAATGCTAATCCATTGTCTAAGGAAATTCCAGTGCATTTTTGAGACTTCTAAACAGAATAATGGTCTCATTAAAGACTACATGTCGAGAGATGAATATCTTTTGACTAGACGGGTGAAAGCATTTGTATCCTTTGTGCTTTTCACTATATCCCACAAAAACATAAGTTAGTGTTTTAGGATTAAATTTGTTTGTGTTTGTGTCCCAAGTGTATGGAAAACATTTAGAAACAAATACTAGCAAGAAAGAGTAAAAAGGGCGAACACCATGCAACTTAAAGTAAGGGATATCAAAATTAATAGTAGAAGATGGATGTCGATTTAGTAAAAAAAACTGTAATTGTAAAAGCTTCCAACCATAAGTAGAAAGGTGCACCACAATGAAATAGCATGGCATTACCTACCTCACGGATTATTCTATGGCGACGCTCAACCATACCTATTTGTTTTGGAGTATGAGGACAAGAAATTTGATGAACTATTCCTTGCGCGCGGAAATGAGATAAATCTTGAATTAACAAATCCACCACCTCCATTAGAGTGAAAGATTTTTAATTTTATATCAAACTGTTGTGCTACATAATGTTCAAACGCCAAATAAGCATTGAAGAAATCGGCTTTAGTTTTGAGGGGTATTATAATTTATACAAGTATCACGTGAAAAATCATCTTCTAGAAAAGCCTAATAGCGAAATTTTCCAAGGGATAAAACATGCACTAGACCCCACAAATCACAATAGACTTTATTAAAAATAATTGAGCTAAAGTTTTTGGAACATTAACAAGGCATTTTGCTCAATTTGCTTAATTGAAAACTGTCACAAATATATTGTAATTTGTTGACTTCTTGAACTTGAATCATGCTCTTATTCCTAAGTAATTGAAGCACGGATGCTTGGGGACATCGTGGCTGTTGATGTCATAGTTCTGCAGTGCTTATTCTAAATCGATTTGAGTAATGCAATTCATGATGAGTGGAAATGACAAACAATTCACCTTTGCGTTTTCTTGTCATCACTTTGTGACCCGTCTCTCGTTCTGTGACACAAAAATTCACATTAGATAATTCACAATTTAAGGGATAGCTATCAGTGAGCTAACTTACAAAGAGTAAATTCTTTGCTAAATGGGGAACATATAAGAACATTATGAAGAGGGAGGACAACAAGGTTAATTTAAATACATGAATCACTGACAGCTTTAATGGGAAGGGATGCGCTATCTCCAATTAGAACGAAATTTGTCCCTAAATATGGGCTTAAATTTTTCAACATACCTGTCTTATAATTAGAAGCTCCTGTATCTGATGTCCATTTACCATCGATAACTGAGTTGTCTAGAGTAAGAGCAGCCAGTGCTTGTGGAATTTCATCCCGTTGGATAGATTTCTTAGGTATGACCCATTACACTACAACATTTGCTGTTTTGATTGACTTTATATTTCATGAAAATGTTATTTTTCACTCAAATCCCTATTTTTAATGTTTGATTGACATTTTTTTTAACGAAAAATATTTTTCAAAAGTTTGTCGCATGATCATGTTTTTCCCAAAAATAAGAAAAATATTTTCTTTATGGGTATGCATTTATTTTCTAGGCAATTTACACTTTTCAAAAACTCAAAATAATAAAAATTCTAATATTTTTTAGGTTAAAAATTAAACTTATCAAACACATTTTCATATAAATAACAATTAAATTATAAAAACTTATTATTTAAATTTTATGCAAGTTCCATACTATTTTGGGACTCGAGATTGTGCTTATCCATTACTATTTTGTAGTGATGGTGGCGCTTGATGGCTAACTAGACTAGGTCCAATAGCAATCATTTTCGAAGTCGGAATTTATGGGCCCCCAAGGAAACGTGTACACAAGACTATTTCTTTTAATAATTATTAGGTACTTCTACGGTCAATCTTCACATGGTGGAGTGAAAATTACCTTTGACCCCGTTTGTTGTTCCAAAAGTTACGTGTACTTGTGGCATGATTGGTAATGAAAGTATACACTTTCCTATTTATATACACACACTTGTTAATCATCAACACGTTTGATCTTTCAAGAAATTGCAAGTTCCCACTTGAAGTAGTGTTTTAAGGCATCCATATTGCATGTTTTTTTGCACTTTTTTTTAAAAAATTTTTATCTTTAAATACGCTGTATTAAATAAGCAAACTTATGGGTAAGGGTAAGACCCGTTGTGCCTCTTTTTCATCTTTTCGTTTCCTTTCTACCGTCAAAGTCTTATTTAGAAAAACAGTAATTATCACATAATGTCTCACCCTTTCATTGTTATTGTGGAAAACGTCAATACCTTTCATTTTTTTTTTTGACATTTTCACCCTTATTTTCACATTTTATTGCGCAAAAATATCATTTTCATCAATTTTCTCAATTAAAAATTGTGAAATGATAAAAATAACATTTCCTTTAAATAAAACAAAAGGAAAAAAAATACTAATTGTAATCATAGTCTCAAATTTTTTTTTTGAAAAGTACAAATGAGTCCCAAATAAATTATTAAAAAAGTAATTAGTAAATAATGTCCATATCTTTCACCTTTATTGCGATAAACTTTCATATCTTTCATTTTATTTTTGGCATTTTCATCCTCAATTACACATTTAATTGTGCAAACCATCATTTCTATCCATTTTTATCCAATTGTTCAATAAAGAACTATAAAATAATGAATATGCCCACACACATATATTCTTTTTTTTTTAATTCTTTAATAATTTATTTGTGACTCGTTTGCATTTTTTATAAAAAAAAAATTAAATTTTAAAAAAAATTATTGGGGACTCGTTTGCAATTTTTAAAAAAAATTGGGACAACTGGTGCAATTAATTCTTTAGCTTTTTTATTTAAATACGAGGGTATATTCATCATTTCACTTTTTTTTATTGAGAAATTGAATGAAAATGGATAGAAATAATGATTTGCGCTATCAAATATATAATTAAGAGAGAAAATGCAAAAAAAAAAGGTAGAAACGTTTTTTTGCAATAATAGTGAAAGGTAAGGACATTATGTGCTAATTACCCTTTTAATAATTTATTTGGAACTTATTTGCGTTTTTCAAAAAAGTTGGGACTATATTTGCAATTAATTTNAAAAGGTATGGACATTTTTTTACAATAATAGTGAAATATAGGGACATTATACGCTAAATACCCTTTTAATAATTTATTAAGGACTCATTTACATTTTTCAAAAAAGTTGGGACTATGTTTGCAACTGATTTTTTTTCTTTTTCCTTTGTTTTATTTAAAGGAGAGGGTATTTTCGTCATTTCATAATTTTGAATTGAGAAAATGGATAGAAATGACATTTTGGGCAATAAAATGTGGAAATAAGGATGAAAATACCAAAAAAAATGAAAAGTATGGACGTTTTCCACAATACCAATGAAAGGTGGAAACGTTATGTACTAATTTACCCTTTTGAAAAATATGCAAGCCCCATTCGACTAATTAATCATGAATCCGTCTGACACTTGAGAGTGAAATATGGATAATGAAATACTTCAATTTCACAGTATGAGGCTACTTGGTTGGGATCGATGGTGATGAAATATGAAAGATTATTTTTTTTCTCTGATTAATTAGGGTTTGTTTTAGTTATTTTCAAAGTATTTAATTAGTTTAAAAATATTTTCAGTTTTTAAAAAGTAAAAAAAGTACCTAGCCTAATTAACACTTTATTATTTTCACCAATATTTCAACTACTCGTTGAGTTGAACAACTCTCAACCGTTGTGTGTTTGGCCAATGGGTTCTCTCTCTTTTATTGACTGTAAACATACAATTGAAAACCCTAATCAACAACATATAAAGAGAAATGTGAACCTTACCTTGGACTAGAGAAAAAAAAAAAACTTGGACTATCTCCATAATCTTTTTATGTTTACGAGTCATATGTCGCCCACGTGGGATGACTCGATCCACAAGATATCAGAAGTGTTGGAGTGAGTGATTTGAATTTGAAATTCAAATTTACAACTTCCCTTAACATCTCACAATCCCCATAAAATCTCCAATTTTTGTCTAGCAATGGAGAGAGAGAGATGGTAGAAAATAAATGAAATTTATATGGAAATTCACTCAAAAATAGAAAAGTGCCTAGAGCCACATGCATGTTATGAAAACTCATAAAATTAGGTATTTATATTGTGAATAATAATTCTCATCCATTGTGATTGAGATTGAGAGCATTGGAGAACACGAAAAAACAGATTTTAAAGTTTTGAAATGCAAGGTGATTCAACCACATAAGGATCTTGGAACTCATCATTTTAAGTAAGAAACTTGACTCGAAATTCATGTTGAAGTATGATTCGAATTAATATTTCCAACATAAACAACCGCCATTTGTTTATAAATTGAAGTTAATATGGAGATTACTCATTTTTTTCCTTCTTTACAACCTAAGGGATATCAACACACAATTTAGCCATTTACCCAGTGAAGGGGTGAGAAACTTGTGCCATTTATTCTTAATGCAGTTTATACAACTCAATATAAGGGCATGACTTCATCAACGGTAGTTCTCTTAATTGAATTTGTAGTAGTGAAAATCTAACATCTATTGGGTATACAAATATTAATCAGAATTTGTGCTATACTTTTTTATAAAATCAACATTTAAAGATACAACGATAAGTATTAATATGGTATCATCTCAAAAACCTCTAACAAGTAATGCTGCATGTCTAAAACTCAAAAGAGCATTCTGATTCTAAGTTCAGCGTGCTCAAAATGAGCCACCATCTTACTATGTAAATGATATATAAAATCTCATATCGTTTAAGAGTTTGAGTTATTCCTATTATCGATATTAAAATTTTAAGAGGAAATCTGAAAATTATTAGTTCAACCCTAAAATCACTTAATAGACGAATAACACGAAATTAAATTTATTAATTAAAAGCAACAAGTCAATTTTTAATTAATTTAGATGTTTAGTCAATCAAGTCAAATTATTCTATATTGAATTGCTGCAATAAATAATTAAAGTAGTAAATGACACAAGATTTGATGACGGAGAAAATCCTTGACTGGGTAAAAATTTCGAGACCAAACCTATAGTTTCCACTATAGACAATAAGAAATTACAGTAGGATCCAGCCTAAAAAACTCACTAGACTCATCGATCTAATTCCTGCAATCTTCAAGACCCACTGGAACGTGTTTCACTCACACCTATTCCCGATTTTCTGAAATTGTCTATCTCATGTGGAATACCAAGAACGCCTTGTTCTTATACTCTTCTTGTGCGTCTAGTCTAACTTCCCTCACTTTTCAACAACTTCTGAAAGCTATTGAGCAAATACATTCCTGATATTATCTAGGAAGCTGGTGTTTTGGATTATACGAAATTGATTTTTTTCCAAACTTGTAGTTGATTGATCTCAAGAATTAAAAGGTTAATTTAAATATATGAACGTGTTCTTGGATCTTGGAATAATTATATAAGGATGTAAAACAATGATCAATCACCACAAAAATGTACTGAGTATTGGGTAGTTATAATATGAGGTGTTTAGGTAGTATAAGATAGATAAAACTCTTAAAAAATGCAAATTAGGGTTTCTTGGAAAACACCGTTGCTGGAGCGCCATGTTAGCGACAGAAGAGCGAGAGGTGTATCACTTGAGTGAGAGTCGGGTGACCATGATTCTGCTTTAGACACTCGAGTGTCAGCTGGCGACATGCTAGCGTAAATTCGGCGACTCTGTCTTCTTGTTCCATGCTTGAATTCAAAGACTCCTAATTCATCCATACAACCATTCAAAAGACTCGTTGACTTTTACAACTCTTTTGTAATAATAATATTCTTTTATAATAATCATTTTGTCTAAATAATGTCAGTACAACTAAAACCTAACAATCCCCATTTGGCATTCAGTGACAAAACTATACAATACAAGTCAAGCATGTAAAAACAAAACTAATCTACCCAAACTCAATCTGAATGTCCGTCTCTTGCATTTCTTGAAACATATTTCCTAAAATCAATAACTAAAATACCAAGTGTAAAAGAACGTGATATATAAAATATAATAATTGAAACATACTATCATATGTTAATTAGATTGAAAAGTAATACTAATGTTAATCAAAACACAAACTAAAACATTAATATCACAAAAAATCGAAACTAAAAAAAGCTAAGCATTCAAAAAATATCATCTCCCATTAAAAAAAGAAAATCACCCCTTTGCTACAAAATAAACTAAAATTTAAATGCTTACTACAAATTAAACTATGATTTAAATGGATCTCATAATCTCTTTTCCTTTTTGTCACAAATGATGAAAATAATAACAATATATAATAATTCAAAGATACAATTGATAACATGCATAAGCATAATCAATGATCAGTAAACTTTCCCACATGCTCAGTTCAAATTTAAATGGAGTAAATTGTATAAGTGACTCATGTGTGTTAAGTACCACTAATTTCTTGCGATGAAGACTCCAAACCTTAAATTTGTGAGAAATGACATGTTAAATATCACTATTAAATAAGTTTATTCCTCTACCAATAAAAGTCAAACCAATAATATATATTATGACCTATAAATAAATCTCATTTTTCATGTAAATTATTATTTTTTCTCTCTTACTTTGAGCATATATACATTTTTCACAAAATTTATGTTTTTTCTTTTTAAGCTCATGATTTTTCTTTTCGATTTTTCGCATCTTGTGTGCAGATTTTTCTCCATTAAGCAACTAAGATGACCTTTGTAATGAGTTTTGGGCAAATGATTCCAAGTCAGTTTACCATAACTCATCAAGTTATGAGAAACCCCTCACGGTTAATTGCTCGAGTCATATAGACTTCAAAAAAGAGTATAAGATGAAACATTTTTATTTTATTTAAGGGGATATACTAAAGTTTAGTACTACTAACTTAATGTCAATCCATGTTCAAGGTCACCTTACCAACAGATGACGGCAATCCCAAATCTCACATACGCGGTCAAGACTCACTCACAATGTCATAGTGCGTGCAATGCAGATGGTACATGGAGAAGCCTATACTAAGTACTCACTTCAACCTAAACAAAATAATGGAAAATATGCTATAGCACATCAATTAAACTCACTTGGTCACAACACACATGTTCAAGTAAATCATATATCATGCTGTAATAAAGAATTTCCCCCCTTTTTTTATTTTTTAATTTATTTTTTTTAAAAAAAATCAACCTACCTAAAAAAAATAAATAAAAAAAATATGATGCATGCAATAATGAATGAATCAATTAAAAAGCATAATCATGCATTAAAAGTACATTTCAATTAGGTATGTCAACGCTCTTACCTTAAGAGCACTGTGATCAATTTCTAATTTTTTCATATCACATTTTTTTTCACCCAAACCTGACTAATGGAAGACTTATCACAAATTAACTCTGTTATAAACTTGGTCAAATGACTCACTTGATTAATAAGGAAGTCAATTCGGCCGTCAAAATCCTAATTTCTAATTGTAGTGAATTTTTTTATTTCTATTTCCTAATTCCCACAATTGAAACAGGTAGGGATAAACATAGGTCCAAAGTTATGTGGTCGCTGATATCTATTCATAGGTCGGTAGGTCATACGCTGTCTACTAGGTTTCTGTCCTATGATAACCTTGTTCTTGAGTTCAAGATTAGGAATATACATAGGCTGGTCAGTAGCAGGGATAAAAAATGGTTTTGGAAATACTAGCCCTATTATGATCGGTCTGATTATATCCTAGACATCCCTTGTTCCCTACGGGCTTGTTCAACCCCAAAAGACTGTCTAGTTTTTTAGATCCACTAGAGAAAGCAAGAAGTTGA
>CAIGRP010083181.1:0-14603 GCA_903798385.1 Fraxinus cuspidata
GACACACTTTTTCAACAATTTCAAAATGGACTCACAAAACTAAAAATGAATTCAAAATTCAAAACACAAAATTGAAATACAAAGAGAACGACCCCTAAAGGTTTCAAAATACATTTCCAAATGAGAAACTTGTGAAAAAGTTTCAAAAATCAAGTTGTCACATTTGTGACAACCTCATAACAAGTCACAAATTTCATAAAATTGCAGTCATAATCACAATTCGCATAAGATTACAGTCACAATTACAAATTTAATGACGATCAACATTTTTTCATCACATATTATTTATTGATCACGAATGATCCATTTTATTGGTCATGGACGCTTTTCATCCCACTCAACTACTACTACCACTGTCGACCACTCATTTGTTGTTGGCATGCCCTACCTCGTGCAACAACCTACAACACCCATCATTCACCACCCAACCACTACCTCTTGTTTGCCATTCACATTGTCTTTCCCCCAAATAAAACAAAAAAATCAATACTGCAATCGACTTTTCGCACTTCACACCACCGGCCACCTCCAACCACTACCTCTCGTCCATTCCTCTACCATCAACCACCAACACCATACCAACAACAAATCCTCTTTCCTCCCACCAACACCCACACTATCGTTGCAGAGTCGCAACACAGNTGTCGACCACTCATTTGTTGTTGGCATGCCCTACCTCGTGCAACAACCTACAACACCCATCATTCACCACCCAACCACTACCTCTTGTTTGCCATTCACATTGTCTTTCCCCCAAATAAAACAAAAAAATCAATACTGCAATCGACTTTTCGCACTTCACACCACCGGCCACCTCCAACCACTACCTCTCGTCCATTCCTCTACCATCAACCACCAACACCATACCAACAACAAATCCTCTTTCCTCCCACCAACACCCACACTATCGTTGCAGAGTCGCAACACAGCATGAGACACCAGAGGACGAACGGTGATTGGCACAGGAGAAGAGAAGAAGTTGGAAAAGTTCTATGACTTTTTATTTAGATAATAAATGAATTAGGGTTAAGGAGTGGGGTTGGTGGGGGGGGTAGATAGGGTATATTTGACTTTTGAAAGAATAAAGTTAAAACTTGATATTTGAAATGATAAGTTAAAAACTAGGGTTACGTGTAATTTTCACTTTTAAAAGTTTCGGACACGACATTGACCCGAAAATCGAAAATGTCAAGCGTCAAAGGGTTAGATCAGGATTAAATAGGGGCCCTAGTAAAATAAATTAAATAAATAAAATAAAATCAAGGGATGATTTTCGACAAAATCAAGCTTGTCACGTCTTCTATCTTTCATTAGTACATTAATTTTGAATTTACTTTGTTTTGGTCTTATAATAGAAAGTGGCTTCTCTTGGTATCATTTGGACTTGGCAAAAATAAGAAGAATAAAGAGAGGAATCCAGTGGTAGAAGCTTGTTCCTCAGGCAAAAATGCTTGGTTATCTTCATTGGATTTTTCTAACTCAACATCAAATATTCTATTGGCGATGGTGTTGAAGAAGCTTTGGTTCGAGTTTATCATACTGAGATATACTATTCTACAATTGTGAATTGTAACAAATCATTGTAGTCTACATTTTACCACTATATTACATTTATAATTTATTGGAAGATTTAAAGTGAATATAATAGAACACAAACAGTTATAGTGTCATAATCATTTCGGTTGTATCAATGAACTTTTGCCTCTTTACGTTGTATTAAAAAAAAAGGTGTTTCTTTTATGTTTCCAAATTCAAACATGTTACAAATTGCAAAAATCTCCAATCTTTCGTGTAGTTCGTGATCGTAAACAACTGCACCTGAACTAATCTTCAGCTTCTTCGGATCCAGTCGAATCACCCCAAACGGGTTTATGAAAAGGTTCACAACCAAAGGAACCAAATCATCACAAGGAACACTCTTCTTATAAATATCTCCCAAATGTGAGTCACTTCCAATTTTTCCTCTCGAAAACACATCTGCTCCTTCAACAACATTACCATATTTTCTAGTCACGCATTCCATGAATTCGATATCAGCAACTTGTACTTGTCCAAACGTATTAAGGCATCCAGTCCAACGCATTCTCCCAGGTCAAGGAAAGAACACCTTTTGGTCGACCTCGTGTTACTTTAAAACGAACACGAGACTTTGTCTTGATTATGGCTTGTCTGCAAAACTGGTTGTCGGTAGAAGCTATTAAGCCTTTTTATAAGAGGATGTGGCTCTGGGAAAAATCTCTCTAAAAAGTGGCTCTTTAAGCAGTGCTTCAATCTTTGAGTTCTCAATGTTTGGGATTATGATGTTTTGTTCTAATGTTAGCCGAAGCTCACCCGAGCCGTATTCATCAGCTAAACGAGCAAGCTCCTCCATTTTTTGGGCACGTCCCAGGAGATTGTCGCAGAAGTTCACTCCAAGGATCTTCAAAATGGTATTTTTTGGGCTCAATTTCACATTGTCTTTCTCTACCAAACAACAAATCCAAACGACTTCATCCCACAACCAAAATTTTCACCTCGGTTGCTCTTTAATCTCACTTACAAAGAACAAGATAACGATGGTGATTTGTAACCACAAAGGCAAGAAAAAAAAAATGAAAGAAGGCAAGAGAAGAGACCAAAAAAAATATGAAGGCACCAGTTTTTTCTCAAGCAAACAACCGATTTTCAGCAGAATGGGCAACTGCGTTTTTCCTCTTTTTCTCACACAAATAATAGATACACGGCTAGGGCAAAGACAACATATATATATGCTAGGTTAGGCTTTAGTTGGACCAATAAAGGGTTAAATGGGCCAAAACTCAAAATCATCCAAGAGGTAATATAAATGGATCGTGAATAACATTAAGCTATCTTCAACTGCCCACGTTGTTTTCGGGTTGAGCCTTCCAACAGCTCACATTATTTAATTCATCGGCCCATGCCTATGAAATTCAATCCAATGTTTACATCATAGCCCAGGATGTATTAAGTATCAAAACCTAACAAATCTCCACATTGATACCAAATCAACTTGCAAGCAATCAAAATACAAAGTTAATGCTTACATAATCAAGGCAACCAATAAAATTAAAATCACAGACCTTATCTCATGTTTCGGACCCGAAACACATTCCATACCTGCTCCATATACTCATCAGAGCCAACTTCAAATAACATCCAAGTAGAAGAAGATAACAACGGTAAACAATCAAGAGCAAATAATCATGGGATGAAGATATAACAGAGGATAACACGTAGATCTTTTCAAAACACATTCAAATTGAACAACATATTAACAAAGAGTCAATCAATTAAACGGTTAAAACACATGCAACAAATGCATAAATTACCGCAATCACGAAAAATCTCACCACACTTATCATATCCCATTCCGTATTAATCACATTTCGAGAACACATATCTCCTCTCATTGCTCACCATGCTCATTAGACTAATCGCTTAAATCATGTCTAACTGGTAAACCTCTATAGATCCTAAATCCTCGAGATAATCATCTATCACCACATCACTTCTCCTAACCTAAGTGAAAAATAGGTCTCCATATAACAGAAGTGATAAAAGTGCATCTATCACGCTCCACTTGATCATGGTCTTCACATATAAAGGATTACGACATTTAATCACATTTTCATTCGTGATCCAAATGTCACACTCCACTTCCCTGGTACAAACCGCCAATATACCCATAAGCATCTATACTCCACATCACCAATAGACATACAACATACTGCTAATGCATGCCGACTCACTATGCATGCAAACAATTACACCAAATAATCATATTGCTATCAAATTCATGCAAATACACATATTAAACACATTGAAATGTAACATATAACCATACAACACAATTAAGCAATCACACACATGCAGAAATGATTACACATAGATGTACATGCAATAACTAGGTTTATTCTCAATAAAACCTCACTAAGGTAACTACTCGACCCAATAGCCTCACCTCTTATCTTACCCTTCTCCTTATCCTTCGTCTTAGGATAATCCCTAATAAAGTGTTCAAACTTACCAAAATTGTAACATTGCTTACCACCAGATTTATCCCAACTCTTGTCCCTCTTCTTACCACCCTCACCACTCAAGTCACTACTCGAATCACTACTGTTTTGAGTTTTACCCAAATTCATCTGCTTAAACATAATTCTACTCCTCATCATATGTAACTTACCACTCCATGTATCCTCTTTTTTCAGTCTTGATCTCTATATCTTCACTTCTAAGAGAATCAATCATAATCTCAGGTGTTAAGGTATCATTACCATACTTAATCGCATTCTTAACTTCTTTATATGAATCAGGCATAGAATTTAGCAAAATAATGGCCTTATAAATTTCAAACACTTTCTCATCATAATTAATGATATCTTGAACAAGTTTTTTAAAATATTCAGATTGTCATCAAGATCATTTGAATGATCAAATTTAAAATTGAAAAATCTTTCAAGAAAGTACAACTTATTATGAGTAAATTTAAGCAAATTAAGTCTTCCAACTTTTTCCAAAATTCTTTTATGGTATCAAGTTTACCAGTTTTTCTCAAAACAGTATTAGATAGGTGTAAAGTGACTTGCGTGCTCATTATGATACTCTAATTTTGTTTTTAAGATTGTTGTTTTTGTATTTGAAACAATTTTATTAGTGCACATAAAGTTTGTAACAGATATCCATTATGGTTATTAAAGTTTGGACCATAAATAACTTATCGGAAGTTCATTCATAAAGTACTTTTTAGAGGTGATTGTACTTGTAATACACGTTTGATTATTAAAATAAGACCACCATGATTCAAGTATTGTTAATTTCTATTTGAGTGGGTTATTGGTAGTTTCAGCATATGGCCATATTAAGTACTCACTTTAAGGTTAATCATTGAAGACCAAGTGGGAAAATGTAAATTGTTTGTAGCCTTCATGATCAATATGAAGTCAAAGTAATTTAAAGTTTAAATGGTGGGTTAATTAACTGCCCAGATAACTTTCCATATGGTTATATATTGATACCAAAGGGTCCCTGGCCAAACCCGAGAAAAATCTCTTTAGAAGTTCTCTCTTAATAATGGAAGACTATGTTTATTTCCATCAATTTAAAGGGGTTATTAAGTGGGTATTAACTAGAAGACATTTAGTGCTTTGTAGACTTATTTCTATTGCAGATTTTTCAATTAGTTTTTGGATAACATTGCTAGAGGTACGTAATTTATGTCTTACATTACAGCCCTTAGAATTCTTGCTGAACTACTGAACATAGTACATACTCCTTATCTTTTACTGTCTTTAAGTTTGTGCTGACTTAGAGCATGTTTTGGGTACTTGCTTATTTCACTTATAAGCAAGGAGAGAAAAAAAAGTATCCTCACATTCCTCTCTCCCTCCCTCCCCTTCCTTATAAGTAAAATAAGCAAGTATCCAAACATTCTCTTAACGTTGTCTCTGACTCAAACCATTGGGTTGTGTAATGAGGTGGTAATTATTGTGCTAATTCATAGACTCCATATCTAGTGACAGATTGCATGCATAACCAATGGTATGAGTAATCAATATGCAGGAAGATCACTTTTTAGTTTTTAAAAATGCTAAATAGCAAAATGAGACATTATGCTTCCAAGAAGCAACATAAGACACTTAGGCATAAGCCTCATCGTAAACCTATAAAACAATATAGGAAAAAAATTATATAGTATGCAATTACTCTTATATAAGAACCACAAACAATCTAAAAAATTCATAATAATTGACAAAATAATAATAACGTATCTAAAACTCTTCAAAAATAAATGTCTGCCAAACATGAAACTGAATACCAATTTTTATTTAACTTTAAATTTTAAAAAAGTCTAGAGGAAAACAAAAACACAGAGACAAGAACAAGTAATATACACATGAAAGTTGACACCACGCCAGTCATCTGTCTCTGAAAAGTTACAATGTCATTTGCAATTTAGTCCCTGACTTTTGGATTTCACTCTTTTTCATAATTTTTGCATTTTTTTTATCCGATTCTTCATTAAATATCGAATTTTACCTACAAAATGTAATACAAAACAAGTTAGGTAGTATTTTATCCAAAACAAAAAGTAAAATATCATCATTTAGGATCTCGAATGAGTATGAAAAGTACATTTATCATATATCTAAATTTGAATTTTCGTTTGACCTATAAACAAAACTATAACTAAACTTTACAACAAACACACAATCATGCAAGAATATTTAGCTAGCTAACCTAGCATTTTTTCTCAGGATTGAAATCATGACATTAAGTATAGGCACATCTTCAAAATCACAATACAAAAATCAAAGTTTACTTTTCCATTACCAAATCGACGTTTGCGTGTGAAATATTAAGTATAGCATCATGAATTCACAAGTTGTTTCATTCTCAACCTTGAATGGTCAAATATATCTATCATCATTTGTGAGATTTACACACCCCCAAACTTATTCTTTTCGCTATTTTCAAGTATGTGAACTAATGTTGAATTTTATACTATCTTTACCTCTCCAGTTTAAGTAAATCTCACCAATTGCAATTCAATATGTCGATAAATAATGATTCTCCATCAAGTTTGATTGCTTCAATCTATATGACTTAATTAAGCTAATAATCCCTTATCAAAAGTTGAATTCTCTAAATAAGTGTTTGGAATTTAATATGCATTTGGTACATCTTCTGTTTCATGCACCTGCTTTTTTCTAATTTTTTATATATTTTTCTCAATTTCTTTTTTTTTAAAACTTTTTTCTTTATTTACAACATTCTCTCCCTAAATATTTCTAAATGACTTATGTAACAAGTTTTAGGCCGATAAGTTGACTTTAGGGCAACATGTTTCAAAACCCTTATAGACTTAATAACTCGAGACATGAAGGCTATGAAGAGAAATTTTCGAATATTTTTCTTATGTCTTGATTAATGAAATGTCCTCTTTAAACATCTATCCAAGTAAATCGACCCCTAATTTAAGACTTTCGACCAATTTCATTCTACTAATCTTAGACAATTCACACAAGATTTTTAATTTCACACATGGAATCCCCATTTATTTCAATATCTTCATATAACAGTGAAATCCTCCAAACTATTCTAATTTTGGTCTTAGGATGTAAAATTGACTGGTTTTGGGTTTATCATCTATGATCCATCAACTTATTCAACTATTCAACTCATTCTTACACAATGATTAACTTAATTCATGTACTCAATATATATCAAATTTCACATGAAAAAGCAAAAATTAACCTTAAGTATGCATCATATTCACTATTCATAGATCAGTTCATAATTCAATATATTTCTCATTACCGCTAGCCAACTAACTCACGTAAGCACACAAAAAGAAAATATTTTTAAAAATTTGATTTTTTTTTATTTTCTATATATCTTAAAACAATAAAAGCATACAAAAATAGAAAAAAAAACTCATGTTTTCCACCTCCAAACTTAAACTAGACATCGTCTTCAATATCTTAAATCCATATATAATAGGGTAGGGAAGAAAAGGAAGAAAATACTCCCATGATATGGCTTGAAATTTAAAGGCTAGCTTTTTATATTGCTCATGTTGTCTTCTTGGTTAATGTTATTTTAAGTATTCTGCGACGTCATATTCCTACACAATGCTGTTAGATAAAACATTCAAGATCAAATACCTGGAACAAGTGTTACTTAACTCAAAATAACAACTCAATCTAGTGCATCACATTTATACGCTTTCAATAACCACAGAAGTAACTTCTCACACATGATACTATTGAACTATCAAAACTACCAAACTTAGCCCAAAACAAGAAAACATCTTGCACTTAAGAAGATGATTAATTCATTCAATGCACTTTGAATAATACAAAGTTCATAAAGTCAAATTACAACTATTACGTCCACACTAAACCAATACATCATCTTCATTTATATCATTAGCCCCTCAGCATTGACCTTTTAGAATGTTCAACCTCTCACTTTTCCCTCTTCCATTGTTCAATTTTAGCTCGTTCACTACCTTCCCTAATACAACTCAATTTTAGATCATCTCTTTGATCCATCCTAATACAACACATCAACTAATGTGGAACCATCATCACCATATCTTCTCTTTTGAATCATGATCACTACAGTTTGCACAGACTGCGGCCTCGATTCAACGTCTCTCATTATCAAATTAAAAGGAAAATGGTGATTCTTTGACATATAAGAGGTTGATATTGCAATTCATATTGAACCATACATAGTAAATTTTCTAAATATCTAATTATTTTCTATATTAGTTTGGACCAAGAGGGGACACATGTTTATCTTTGATATGGTCTCCATACCATGCTTAATGTTGTGGCAGGCAAGGAAGGGGTATGAGCTGTTGTCCTCATTCGTTCATATGCTCCAATTAGTGATAACAATAGATAAGCAATTTAGTCAATTCTATCAAATATCTATTTCTTACTCTTTTGCATCCTTTAGTCTATGCTGCTTCATCTTTGTCCCTAAATTAAGGCATCGTGGCAGTTAATACACGAACGTTGGACATCCAATATTGAATGACTTTCTGACTAATATGGGCTAGTATTTCATGGATCTCATTCTCTGGGAAGTATCATTGTTTTAGTGTAGTACAAAATCTTATTTGATGTTGGCTATTCTTGGAGAAAGTTCCTTGTCTGCAATTGCAAGTTTTTATTATTTCCAGAATTTATTTTGATAAAACTGCATGGATTAAGTTCTCAGTAATGGATTTCTTTTTATTTATTGTTTGGAAACAGAAAGAAAATAGATTAATTCAGAGTAATTGAGTATGATTTTCCGCACAATAACTTTAGCATTTCATTCCACTATATACAACCAAAAACTACAAAAGTAAAATACATACAAAATGAATATTCTGATTCATCAAAACAACACACTCCAAGCTTGTCTCTAAGGAATAAAAATGTGGAGTGAGAGAGTGGTTTGGTGAGTAAGTTTGTTGTCTGTTCTGATGATGGCACATAATTAATTTCCAATTCACCTTTCTAGACTTTATCTCTAACAAAGTGAACATCAAGCTCTATATGTTTGGTTTGTGCATGATAAATAGGATTTGAAGCTAATGCACTTGCGCTGAAATTATCGTACCAGATTTTAGGAACCGACATCTGTTGTATTTTCAATTCTTTAAGCAAGGAATGAATCCATGTAATTTCAGCTGCACTGTGAACTAGAGCTCGATACTCTGCCTCAGTACTAGACCTTGCTACCACTTGTTTTTTCTTTAAATACCAGGATACTAGACTATCTCTAAGGTATACACAATAGCCTGTAGTGGATCTTCTATCGTCTGGACATGATGCCCAGTTAGAGTCTGCCTATGAGGTTATATCAAGGTTGTCATTCTTACGAATTGCAAGTCTATAGTTTAGTGTTCCCTTCAAGTATCTAAATACTCATTTTAGTACCTTCCAGTGAGCATCGTGGGTGTTTGGAGGAATTGGTTCATTCTATTTACGGCATATATTATATATGGTCTTGTGTGAGCTAAGTATTGAAGACCTCCAATGGCGTTCTTGTACAAGGTTGGATCTCTCATAGGTTGTCCTTCAGTTTTGGAGACTAATTTCCTAACTTCCATTGGTGTTAGGCTTGGTTTGAGATTCTCATAAACAAATTTCTTAAGCAAATCAGTAGCATACCTTGTTTGAGTTAGATATAAACCTGATATATCTCCGTGTACCTCCATTCCCAAAAATCGGCTAAGATCCCCAATATCCTTAAGAGAAAAGCATGTGTTAAGGTTGTCAATGACTTCATGTAGTTTTTGACTGTTGTTCCCAGTTATTATGATATCATCAACATAGGCAAGTGCAAACAGTTTATCTTCACCATCTGCAGAGAAGAAGAAAATCAGGGTCCTCCTTATCCAAAAAACCTTGTGGTTGATCCATATATACTACTTCATTTAACTTTCTATTCAAGAAGGCATTGTTTACATCAATCTGCCTGATATGCCAACCTCTTGTAACAACAAGAGTTAAGATAATTTTTAGAGTTAATGCCTTGATAACTGGATTGAAAGTTTCTCCATAGTTGACTCCTGGTGTTTGAAAAAAACCTTTTGCAACTAACTGTGCTTTGTGCCTTTGAAGTTTTCCTAGTATGTCATGCTTTAATCTAAATACCCATTTGTTGTCAATTACTTTCATTCCAGCCTCAGGAGGTACCAATGTCCATGTTTTGTTTTTCACCAGAGCATTGTAATCATCTTGCATTGCTTTCTTCCAATCATTACTTTGTAAGGCATGATCAACTGACAAAGGTTCAGTTTCTATTATTCATCTTGTACCTGACTTGCATAAACCTTGGGCTTGAAAATTCATGCCTTGCTTCTGGTGATCACGTGATGAGTAGTAGCTTGTGTGACATTCTGATCCTGATTGTTAAGTTCATTTCTCACACCTTGAACTCCATGTTCCCCTTGATTAATGTCCTCAACCTCTTGATCAATTTGTTCATTTTGATACAACCATTTATTGCCTTCATTGCCAGCTTCTCTTAATTTACATTCCACCTCAAGTCCTGGTTATGTATCAGAAGGATCTGCTGTAGGTAGTGCATCTAAATGAGTTATATCAGCTGTATTCTAAGGGGTTGTTTGGTGAATAGACTCACTATTAAAAGGAAGGAGACTTACAGTAATTTGAGAATTTTGTGATTGTGACATCTTATTTAAGAAACCTGACTTGAATGGAGACATCTTATTTACGAAACCTGACTTGAATGGAAAGTCTAACTCATTGAATATTACATGTCTTGAAATATAAATTCTACCATTTAGGCTTAAGCATTTATAGCCTTTGTGTGTGTTACCATAGCCAAGAAACACACTTCTCTGTGAGTGGAAGCTGAATTTATATTTTTGGTAAAATCTAAGGCAGGGATAACATGCACAGCCAAAGGTTTTGAGAGTCTTGAATCAAATTCCTTTCCATGTAGCACTTGGAAAGGTGATTTGTGTTGAAGTATGGGAGTTAGCGATTCCCATTGAGAGTCTTGAATCGAATTCCTTTCCATGTAGCACTTGGAAAGGTGATTTGTGTTGAAGTATGGGAGTTAGCGATTCCCACCAATAGTATAGAGGCATTTTTGCTTGTGCCAACAGAGTTAGTCCAGTTTCAGTTATGTGTCTGTGTTTCCTCTCTACTCTACTGTTTTGTGATGATGTGTGAGGACATGAATACCTAAGTTCTATGCTAGATTCTGAGGTGATTTTACTAAAGCTTCTGAACTCTCCTCTCCAGTCAGATTGTAGGGCTTTGATTTTCTTTTCAAACTTGTTTTCCACAAGATTTTTGAACTGGGTAAAGGTGTTAAGTGCTACAGACTTGCGTTTCAACGGATAGATCCATGTGAATCTGCTATGATTATCCACAAAAATTATATAATACTTAAACCCTGAGGTAGAATTCAAAGGGACATGTCCCCAAACATCAGTGTGAATTAAGTCCAATGGTTTTGAAGCATGTGAAAAATATGTTTTAAAAGGTAATGCATGTGATTTTCCAAATTGACAGAATTCATAGAAGGCTGAAATTTCATTAACTTTGGAAGTTTTATTACAAGACATCATAACTTGACTCAGAACATGGTTTGAAGGATGGCCTAGTTTTTCGTGCCACACATTGACTTCAAACTCGAGTGGATTGACTGGTTTGATTAATTCACTACAACTGGACTTCACTCTGAAGCAATTGAAATTATTTTAGATGTCTAACTCTTTGGTTATGAGTTTGGGATTAGGAGTATGTAATCTCAGCAGGTATAACCCATCTTTAAGTACTCTCTGCAGCAGGATTTTCTAAGTTTCTAGATCCTTGATAACATAGAAATTAGAATAAAACTCCATAAATATATTGTTGTCATTTGTAAGTTGAGAAACATTAATCAAGTTCTTCTTAATTGCAGATACAATAGAAGTTTATTTAGAGCAAGAGACTTGTCATTCATTGAAGGAATACCTCATTTTCCAACATGTGAAATTTGCAAGGAATTTCCATCACCAATTAGAACTCTCTCTTTACCTTCATATCTGTTGGCAATGGACAGGTTTCTTTTGTCAGCTGTGACATGGTTGCTTGCACCAATGTCCATAAACCAAGCCAAGTCTTCAAAAACTTGGGGCGAGGCTACAAATGCAGCAGGAGTTGAGCCGCTATTCTACTAATTTTGATTTGCAGGCCTACTTCCCATGAATCTATCATCATATCTGTTGAAGTACCAACTTGCTGAGTGATTGCTCAATCTACAAATCTGACTGGTCCTCTATTTTCACTTGGCCTATTAGTTATACATCTTCCTCTTGTCCTGCCTCTGAAGTTTCCAGTCCTACCTCTAAAGAACCTACTACCTCCAAGGCTTGTTCTTTGAATAAGTTGCACACTTGACTGACCAACATTGAGTGAAGCAAAGTTGTTTCTTACTTGATTCAAGTTCTCAAGTCTACTGTCAAAGGACATGAGTACTAAGGACAATTCATACCATGATATATTTTCACGGCTGTTGATCTGCACAACAATATGAGTATATTCATCAGGCAGTCCTGACAGAACTTGAGTTACCAGGTCACTGTGATCCACTGGCTTTCCAGCTACTTGAAGATTATTAGCAAGTTGTTTGATGGTGGAAAGATACTGGTCCATAGTCATAAACCCCTTCCTTGTTCTATGCAATTCTCCAGTAAGGAATACAATTCTTGATTTGTTTAATATACCATAGCTTTCTTCCACAGCGGTTTATAGCGTGCTTGAATTGGTGCATCCTATTACTCTCATTGATATCTCAGGTGACATGGATGAATATAACCATCCCATTAACAACCGATCAGTTGAGATCTATTTGTTATATTCAGGATTCAGAACCATTTTCACTACTTCTCTTCCACTGGTAGTTTTTTGTGTAGCTAGAAATTCTGGTGCACAGTCCTTTGGTCTAAGTAGCCTTCGAGATTGTGCCCTCTGATTATGGGCATAACCATATTCTTTCATAGCAAGAAGTTGTTCTTGTCAAGTTTGACAGATGGGGTTTGGGTAAGGTTCATCCCAAATGGTGAGGCTTGATTCATTCCACTTTGGATGGATGGTGTAACACTTGGAGCTGTCTGGTTGCTTGCATCGACGCTGGCCATTTTAAGCTCTGATACCAAGTAAGAAAACAGATTAATTTAGAGCAATTGAGTATGATTTCCCGCATAAGAACTTTAGCATTTCATTCCACTTATATACAACCAAAAACTCTACAAGCAAAATACATACAAAAGGAATATTAGCCAAGTGGCATAACTGCCTATATTATTCCTTGAGCTGGAAATCAGCGTGGGAATGTATGCACTGAGAATTCTGTTGTGCTACTAATTTGTTAGTAATGGAAGTTATCACCTTACTCTAACAGAAACAAATCAGTAACGTTGGGCATAGATTTTTTTTTATCCCAGTTCTCCTCACAGCCTGGAAAGGTGAATTATGACCTTATCTTCATATGTGTTCGCATCTTGATTCGGTTACATAATATTTTGTCTTCAACCAAGAAGCAAATTATATAAACTGATTGCAATTATTGAGGCATTGTTCTTGTACTTCATTGTTTATATTTTCTTCAAGTGTTTCATGCCTTCAACTAAGTATAAATATTATTTCAAACATATCCATTTAGAGGTCTTTTACATAAAGATCGAGCTATTGAGATTAATGCATGAGCTAACCCTAATGCCCTTGTAGACCTCTGTGAGAATAAGGAAGTTGAAATAGAGTTCATGTACTTATAAAATGGAATGAAACTAACACTTATTTTGATAAGAGAATCGAGAAGTACTCATAGTCTTCTTCACTACCTCATCACTCGAAAATCCATAGGTTCTCAATAATCGACTCTTGTGTGACAATTCTCCTAACTGGTTTCCTGGCTACTATTCTTATGCGAGTCCCAAGAAATGATTTTGTCAAGTGAGTACATTTTCATATCTTGTTTCCTGACGTACACTTTAAACCTTCTATCATTTTACCAATTTATCATCTTATTTGTGGTAAGATACGCTCATGATGAGCAGATAGTTGATAATGAAGAGGAAACTGGGCAAAAGTACATACATGGTAATGTATTAAGGTATCCGAAGTACACAACTTTGTTTGCAAAAACCTTGGTTTTGGAACCCAATTGTTTACCCTATGAGTATATCATACACTTGTTTTTCTACTTAGCGTTAATTCTATGAATAAAGTTTCTCAATGAAATAATTATCAATCATCTTTTCAAGTACTTCATGAATCATCCTGACATGAAATACTACTTGTTAGCAGTCATCTTGTAGACTGTGAACTCTCTTCTCTTTAGGCTCCGAGTTGTTTTTGGGTAGGATGGTCTAATTATGAGATGGGATCCTTCCAAATGGTCTAAAATTATTATTTATTTTCTTTTGTTTTCCTAATTGAAGAATGCATTCGAGCTTGCACATTTCCTATTGTTGATCCTACCACTTGTACCATAAAAATTTACTTCTTCATCAAGAAGAAAAGTAAAACATCTAATATTGTTCTTACCTACTGCTAATATACTTATTCGATCTAATAGAA
>CAIGRP010083185.1:0-17919 GCA_903798385.1 Fraxinus cuspidata
TCCTTGATACAACAAGAGCAAGCCACAACAAGGTTTGGATAATGGACTCGGGTTGTCCATTTCATATGACACCAAGAAAGCCATTTTTCATTGATTACAAACCGGTTGATGATAGCAAAGTGCTATTGGCAATGACAACACATGTGAAGTGATTGTGTTGGCTCTATCAAGATAAAAATGTGGGATGGATCTTCAAAAGTTCTAGGTGGAGTGAGGCATGCACCAGGACTGAAAAGAAATCTGATCTCACTTGGAGCACTTGACAAATCTGGTTGTGTGTACAAATCTCAAGGTGGAGTGTTAAATGTAATGGAAAATTATGTGGTGATCATGAAGGGAGTCCTACAACAAGGCATTTATGTTTTGCAAGGAAGNGAAGATGTGGGATGGCTCTTCAAAAGTTCTAGGTGGAGTGAGGCATGTACCAGGACTAAAAAGAAATCTGATCTCACTTGGAGCACTTGACAAAACTGGTTGTGTGTACAAATCTCAAGGTGGAGTGATAAATGTAATGGAAAATTCTGTGGTGATCATGAAGGGAGTCCTACAACAAGGCATCTATATCTTGCAAGGTAGTGAAGTTGAGGATGGAACTTCAAGGAATCAAGGTGGAGATTAAAAGAATGTGATTCCTTAAAATTCAATTTTTTGATACCTCAGCCACTGGATAAAATTGGCTGCAAGAGGAGTTGTTTTGTTGCTGGTTTGATCAACTGTTTTATGGTGGAATCTACAACTATATAGAGCCTTAGTTGGTTAGGTAGTTAATAACTAATTTTGATACCTCTTCATGTCTATAAATAGCTACATTGGTTGTATGAATGGGAGGAGCTCGAGAGTGAAAGAACTTCTGTAATTTTGTAGTAGGAAGTGTAGATTGGAGATGAACTAATTTGAAAATTCTTCCACTGATTCATGTGAATGAATGTAAAGTCTTCGGAAAAAAGGCTGAGGAAGTTACCTTCCTATCTCACCTCTGTTCTTCATTTTTCTTTCCTGCTAGTTTTATTTTCTGCTGTCTTATATCTGTTTGCTTCTACATCAATTCTGTTGGTGCAAATGAACTCCCTGAAATTTTGTATTAATTTAAGACTTAAAGGAAGTCTTTCAGCCCCAATAGTGGGAGTTGTTGCAGTTTGATCACTTCATCATACACCCACACCATTTCCTTTGCAATGCCCGTCACAACCCGAGCAGAAAATGGATATTTCAATCCAAAAAAGTTGATAGACCCATTAGCTACAAGTAGTATCCTGTCAATTAAAATCCCATAACCCGTTGCACCCCATTGCAGGCTTTCCAAAACGTGAACCCAGCTCATTGAAATACAATGGTGAGCAGCCCCACCGTCGATCAAAATCTGGACCTCCTCTTGTCGTGTAATCCACCATTTTATAGTCTTTTGTGCAGTTAATCCAAACCTCGCATTAATAACAAATCTCAGCTTAACCCCAACCTCTTCATTGTTGTCGACATTAAAATTTTTTGCACCTTTACCACCCTCGACCCAACCCACCACATTTCGTGTTTGGTAAATTTTTATTTTTGATTGCACATAACTTGGGCTTGAAGCAGAAATTTGATAGGGTCTGGAATTATAGTTAGTTGTTGGGCCATTCACTCTATTTAGGCCCAGTCTTCCTTGTGCTCCATTAAGTGAAAAGTTGTATTCAATTTGTTGGGCAACCTTCTTGCCGAAGTCTAAACCCATCCACTCCAGGAATTTCCCTTTCCACTTCTCGTGATTCAGCCGATTCCCATGAACCTTCCCCACGACATGCTCCGATCTCTTTTCCTCCTCCGGCGGTGGTGATGGTAAGATTTCAATTGATCTCCAGTCGTCGGTGGTTACCTCAGGTCGATCCTGGTTGACTCCATTTACCCAGATCTCATCCGATTAAGGTGGCAATTCAGATGCGTGGGTGGTTTCCGGCGAAGTAACGACCAGTCCATTCCCCTTCCTTTCACGTTCCTCCTCTGGTACCGACTGTTCTTTCTCTGGCTTTCCATTCTCTTTCTTCCGGTTCAACCCATCACACTGCTTCCGGGCTGAAAATTCATCACCAACAGAGACCTTACTTTTGCTAAATCGATACAACATCAATTTTTTTAATTCTCCCCAAGTTTGCACGGGTCGACGACGATCTAGCCATTGGAACCACTCCCAAGCTTCACCATCTCAACACGACGTAGCGGCTTCCACCTTTTCCGTCTCCGACAATCGATTCCTTTTGAAAATTTCCTCTGCTTTCCCTATCCACCAATCTGAACTGCCATCATAGAATATCGATATCTTGAGACAACCTAGCGGATCCAATCCAGAATCAAGTGCTCGGTCTCCTATCTGTCGCATCATGAGTTGTTCAAGTCGATTGAATATGGGGCTCCATTTCTCCTCATTTCTCCTCCAATTCCTTGCTGAATTTTGTTTCCATCCTCCCTAGAATCGAATGCTCTGATACCATTTGATAGGTTCCCCTACTAATGTGCTTGGTATTGGAGTTGTGGATCTGCTGTTAAAGGTTAAGGACTAATGCTGTTGTTTGAGACTTCCTGCTTTGAGTTAGCTGCTGTGACAGTAGAATTTGATATATTATTGAAGGGTGCATGTACGTAGCATGTATAGATTGATGCAGAATTTGTATGGCAGAGAACAAGTTGTAATTGAATGCTTTATCGATGTTTAACAGAACGTAAATGACAATTCCAAGGCTTTCGAGAAGCCTGGAGCTCTCCTAATTGGCTCAACCAACTACTCAATATTTGCACAACCATTCTGCTCCCTCTCCTGTTACATTTATACTACTACTACTACTTCCCCCCTTATTCCCCAAACTACCACTGATAACTAACTGGAATTGGAACACACTAGAATATGGCATAACAAACTTGAATGAATAACTTGTGGGGTCTATCAGTTTCCCTAAGATTAGAAAATATTATTCTCAAAGAAATAACATCTGTAACTGCCATCATAGAATATCGATATCTTGAGACAACCCAGCGGATCCAATCCAGAATCAAGTGCTCGGTCTCCTATCTGTCGCATCATGAGTTGTTCAAGTCGATTGAATATGGGGCTCCATTTCTCCTCCAATTCCTTGCTGAATTTTGTTTCCATCCTCCCTAGAATCGAATGCTCTGATACCATTTGATAGGTTCCCCTACTAATGTGCTTGGTATTGGACTTGTGGATCCGCTGTTAAAGGTTAAGGACTAATGCTGTTGTTTGAGACTTCCTGCTTTGAGTTAGCTGCTGTGACAGTAGAATTTGATATATTAGTGAAGGGTGCATGTACGTAGCATGTATAGATTGATGCAGAATTTGTATGGCAGAACAAGTTGTAATTGAATGCTTTATCGATGTTTAACAGAACGTAAATGACAATTCCAAGGCTTTCGAGAAGTCTGGAGCTCTCCTAATTGGCTCAACCAACTACTCAATATTTGCACAACCATTCTGCTCCCTCTCCTGTTACATTTATACTACTACTACTACTACTGCTACTTCCCCCCTTATTCCCCAAACTACCACTGGTAACTAACTGGAATTGGAACACGCTAGAATATGGCATAACAAACTTGAATGAATAACTTGTGGGGTCAATCAGTTTCCCTAAGATTAGAAAATAATTTTGCCTACATATACAAAGGCTTTGTACGCTTTTTCAATAATTAAATTCAATCAATTCAATACAATAAGATTATTTCCTACATAGATTTTATCTTCTTATTTTATTTTTGTTTCGAGAGTTTCAATTTCGCTTCCGCACCAAAATTGGTATCATAGCAAGGTTTGCCCTTGACTAACGGCGGTAATGGTACGCATCCTCATGACGATGATTGGAGGATTGCAAAACCAACCTTGGTCCAGAATTTGGAATGAAGGATGGATATGTTTGAAGACGAAGCTGACAAGAATTGACTGACTTTAACTGCTGTGAATATTGGTTGTTTCAACAAGTCTAGAAAACAGCAACATGTGGCTAGAGAGTTTCCTCAAGTCCCAACTAAGTTTGAATACACACAAGTTATTAAGAAATCTGTGAAGATCTATTGAGAAGATATAAAAGAATCCAATTTAAAGCTCAACAAGATTTTTAGAATACGATGTACTCAACAACAAATTATGCAATGTGATAATAAATCATGAGAGTAGTGAGAACTTTGTATCCAAAGCATTGGTGAAAGCTTTAAACTTGAAAACTGAAAAACACTCATCTTGCTATCAAGCATTACAAGTTAAAAGGGGACAAAAAATTCAAAATATGAAGGCATGTATATTTTAACTTTATATTGGAAAGTACTACAAAGATGAGATAATAAGTAACATGGTAGAGATGGATGATTGTCATGTATTTTGGGGACAACCATGTTACTGTAATGTAGATGCCACTTTCTGTAGAATTAGAGGTGTTAATTTTGTAGGGATTCGAGTGAACTAGAGTTGATTTTCACATGTGTCATGTATTTATATAATTATATTTAGCTGTATTAGTTTCCTATTTTTCTCTGATTTGTTTAGATATGTTTGATATATTATTTTCCTAAATTAGTGGCTAGAATCAAGGAGTGTGAATCAGCTTGTGATTTCTCTTCCTGTACTTGTATTTATTCAGCATTCTTTGTGATTAAGGAAACAAGTTATTTCACCATCTTACTCTAAACTTACATAGGTTGAGATAATAGGTATGTGTTTTGATGGTATGATAAGATTGTCTTGGTGTCATGCGACGAGCAACTTGCAAATACCAATTAAACAAAAAGCAAAAGATTTGTAAGGTAGATGATGGGGATAAAAAAAGATGAAATTCAAATTGATCAAAATGTTGCCAACAATCTTGACAATGAAAATAAGTGTAAGAATGAAAAATATTTAGGTGAAATTGCGATTGAATACCCCAAGATTGAGTTGCACTCTTATGATAAAGTAATTGAAGTTTAGAAGAGTCTAACCAAAGATAAGAGAATTAAATTTGCTAATCACAAAGGTGTCGAATGTGAGGCTTGTCAAATTAAGAATAAAAGTTTCATTGATCTTCTCTGCTGTCGAATGTCAAAGAATTGTGCAAGCACAAAGAATTGAAAACTCCAATTTTTATATGTAAAAAGGAGATTCTAGAATGAGAGATTGGAGAAAGCATCACTGGACAATATAATAGAAGCTGAGAAGCATAAAGAATTGAAATTAGCACTAGTGGCCCCTATCAAGAGCGGACTCGTGGATGATAAATCGAACATGCTTCGTTTATGAAGGAATGCCATGTAGAAATTGTTTGTGAAAAAAAAAATATAATGAATATGGTTGGAACGAAGTTGATTTCAAACAATGCAAATGAAGAATATAAGGTTTATTGAGTACATCAAGAAATTGACTTTTCTTTGATATTACTATTGAAAGAAATATTCGAGTATTTTCATCTCGATGATTGATTTTTTCTTCAACCAAACTCGAGGATCTTTTTTTTTTTTTGGAGTGGAAGAGAATGGTGTAAGACGATTCTATTGTAAATATGATAAAAATTAAATATTTATAATAAGATAGCTAATTATAATACGTTTATCTTTTTATTCTTATTTTTTGTTTAGAATATGATTTCTAATTTCTTTTAGATTAGGATTTTAATTTATTTCCTTATTAGTTTCCTTATATTAGTAAGATTATGGAATAATTTTGCCTATATATACAAAGTCTTTGTACACTTTTTAGATAATCAATTCAGTCAATTCAATACAAAAAAATTATTCCCTATAAAGATTTTATCTTTTTATTTTATTATTGTTTCAAGAATTTCAATTCCTCTTCCGCACCAGAAACGTTGATGATTTTTGGAGAACACTCTTTGCATTCAACAATCATTTTCTCTGTATGCCAAATGAATTTAATTGTAATCCCGTTTCCTACTTGAATAGCTAAGATAAATCAGCTATGTGTTGAACATAGCTAGGAATACCATAAGAAAACCAGATGTGTGTTGAACACTGAGGATCCCCCACAAATCCTCAGCTAAGTGATGTGTAGTCATAATAGGATTTGCTAGGGCTCTTCAAAAAATATATATAGCAAACCATATGCAATTGATGCTGGACCTACCAGTCATCATCAAGATGAAATGCCAATTGATGAGGGCAAGACAGATCAATATCAATCGAGTGTATTTCCTTTAAACCAATATTTGATTGAGCCTGCAGAAAAATGAGAATACAGGATCAAGTTCGACCATGAAATCAAGAAGCAGCTGCTCTCGCAAATGCGTATTAACCCCGTAAGAAGACAAAAAAACCATTGTTAACATCAACAAAGCCTTATTCCATCATCAACAAAAAAAATCATGTGTGCTTCCTACAAGCAAAATTATCTACAAAAGTAGTATGTACGCCTTATTCTACAGGGTTAGCACCCAATAAATAAGCACTTTGAAGTGCTGATCACTTTACACCTTTCTGAAACAAACATTTTGTGCTCAAGTATCCAAAGGCATTAAGTCGATAGGAGGGTACTAATGGGCTTTCCAAACTAAAGAAAATGTAACAAGATTTTATTTCAGTAACACAGAGAAGATTTGAAGTAGTTTCAACAACCTAAGCATCGAATAAACATTCGTTCACTCATGGGGCACATTTGACCACCAAGCTCTCAAAAAATCAAGTTTTTAATCTGTTCTACAGAAAGACACACCTTCCTTCACAAATCAAGTGTGCTTCCAGTTATGAAAAACAATCAGAAATGCCAACACTAGTCCAAATATTTCATCAAATTGAGAAGTGGAGAGCATTAAGCTTCTATATAATGAAAGTAACCACGGAAATGGAAATCTAACTCAAATGATTTTCCGTACCTTACAAAGACCGTATTTTCTTCAGCTCGTGCGCTAATTTCACTGATGACAGAGGAGAATAATATCCCTGAACAAGAACAGGTTATGTTATAAGTATTTATTAGTTATTATAGGGAAGAAAATATCTGCCTTCGTTTGGATAGTAGGGATAATCCCACAACAAATTAATCTCTGTCAGTCATATTCATGCTAATATACATTCATGATAAACACGTATTATGGTCATGTTCGATTGACAGTACCTACAAAGTAGTTAGGCGTGCTGTACTGTCCCACTTAAATTCTTTTCAGACAAGCATGTGCCTGGACACCCTTCAGCAACTCAATACAAGATGTTTTAAGTTTGAATTAATGTTACCAATGCAGTTCTAAGTTCTAACACAACAGCTATACAGTGAGTTAGCCTGTCAAGGGAGATATACCTTGTACTACATTATTAAGTAAAGAAGGTGTAACAATAGCAAAAACTACTGTGCACTTCCACAATAATATTTGAACAAGTATGCCTAGGACCTTTTATATGAAAAATCAGTTTACTTTAGGTGAAGCATTCATTTTGTTTTGATACAGAGGCAAAGTTCCTTCTTAAACTTTTCCACACCACAGCACATAGCAAAATGCATAGTCAACTAGACACTAAGCCCCTGTTTGGTACACATTAAAATTTTCATTCTTATTCTTCTACTCATTTTAAACCACACATTCTTCAATAAAATAATATTTTTCATCACATCAATAACTTTTCCTTCTTTTTCAACCACATATTCCCCATCAATCTACTATTCCTAAATACATTCTTCTAAAATAATGTGGCTCAAACACACCCTACATTAAAATTTTCATTCTTATTCTTCTACTCATTTTAAACCACACATTCTTCAATAAAATAATATTTTTCATCACATCAATAACTTTTCCTTCTTTTTCAACCACAAACTCTCTATCAATCTACTATTCCAGAATACATTCTTTCAAAATAATGTGGCTCAAACACACCCTAAAAACGAATTCAGTTTATGCTTATTCTTAGAAGTCCCAAGAGCAGAATACTTGCGGGATCTTCAGTTGAAGATGAAAATTAGGTCAATTTTCAAAGATAAGAAATTGAAAAGATACTTACTTCAACCGGTTCCGAAGATATATATCCAATGTCAAAAATATGAACTTTGCTACTTTTCGTTGATGTTCAGGAAACCTGCAAGGTAAACGAAAAGACTAGTTATGCAAAATACAAGGAATAATGGTGGCTTTGATTATTTTGTCAACTATTTAGTTATGATGAATGTAAAATTGATACATTTATTACCTTACTTTTTATTTTTCCAATATATATTTGATTTATTTAATCATTTGAACAATATTATCAAGAAATTTTTTATCAATCATTTAGTTATGATAAATGTACATTTAACATATTCATTCCACTTCATTAGATTGTAAATTAAATTCACTAAAATTTTCTTGGAATTATAGTTATTCAATAAGAACAACAAAACATTATTATCCCTTCTTCATTTAATTTATATCACTACAGCCATGTACACAGAGACCTACTTCAAACTATTGAATATGACAGTCAAAGTTGAAACCAACTAACACTTGAGCGACAAAAAGAAGAAAAAATGTATAGATACTTCTTTTCAGGAACGGTTGAACCATTTCATATAAAAGTTAAAATTTAGGCGGGATTCAATTTTTTCTAAAGCTTGACACGTGTACAATTTCATTTAATTGGGTGGGGGCGAGACTTAGACTTACACATTTAGCCACTTGATCTAAAAGCTTAAACTGTTAGATATAATCACGAAAATGTACAAATGTTCATTGCCAGGGGATGTCACACTTCCTTGCTAGGGACCCTCTTTTAGGCGACTATTGTATCATCCAAGCCCAGAACTTACATGTACTAAGATATAATATCGTTCCAACATGTTAAGCATGAGAAACAAATTTATATTTCAGGAAACTCTTGCAATAATTCGTGTTAGAGATAGATTTAACATATGAAATAAGTTGTTACATTAAAAAATTCAATAATAAGCGGTACAGAAAGTGATAAAAACTTATAGATTCGAAAGCATTATGAGCAGAATGAAGGTAAATGCGGACCTCGTCTTGGTTAGCACGATTCCACCGGATGACGTCATGCTGCTGACATGTAGGAATGTGTAGCAATCGTTTTGCTTCATCTTCTTTCAAATGTAATGATATTAAACCCATCAAAATAATTAATAGATAATGGCTATTTTGAAATTCTTCACAAGCACAGAAGAGAATCAAACCAGAGAGAGAATTGAGAAGAAAAGATCAGCAAACCCATATAGCTTCTTAAGTGCAAAACATATTTCATAATAGTTTTTCAAAAAAATGGAAGAACCTAAAAGGAGATTTGTCCTAATTCAAATACATCATGATAATATTTTGAATAATATGACAGTTCTATGACTAGTTGATGCAACAATATAAAATTAAATGTGGCATATTTATCAAAAGCCTTAAACTCAAGGTGAGCATTTGCACAGGAAAGTCATCCCTGGAGGCTGTATTTCATGTTATAATATGATAAGGCGATGGACAATTATTTTTCTTTTTTCTGAAACAATGGACAAAATTATAGTCGGATGAGAGCATGAAATGGAAGAATTACTTCACACTAACTGAATATCAAATGTTAAAAACATCAGACACCGACACGTGAAGTTTTCAATATTCTGTATTTTCTGCTTGCGCTAAAAAAGAGAAATTTCCTTTTCAGCAACCTGGAACTTCTATACAGACCAAAGGTGGCCTTAGAATTTCAAACTTCTTTTACATGCAGCATTTATCATGGCTAAAAGGAAAGACAACTTTTAAACTTCAGAGGTCCACATTGTGGTCAACCCATAAAAAACTAATTGGTGTAGCCATTATTTGTTGAATTATGCTACTTGGCCCAAGATAAAATCCCGGGTCAAACCAGAGGTGGAGGGGACTAAAGTGCAAATATTCAAAAATTGTATCTGACCTCAAGATGAAGATTTGAGATGTGCTATGGGCCAATTTGATGTGAAATGAAGTCAAAAGGGTGATATATATTCAAAGTATTATCACACATGCAGCCGAAAAAGTTATACTTGGGTTTTCAACCTCAGATTGAATCCATTTTTGGCATAGAAAATGTTTGAATTGAAAAATAATATACCAAAAGAATTGTAGCCATTTAAATTAGATTTCAACGTATTTTGAATCACCTCAATTGAATGTCGAGAGAAAAAGTTACGATAAAATACTGAAAGCTACTCGACTGCAGAAACCACGCTAGGCACACGCTCGTGCTTGCAGGCGAGGTGCACACCTCAACCATTTCCAACCCAGGCGCGCGCCTCATAAAAATCTGATTTCTCTTATTTCATTTTGATAACAATAGAATGCAATCCTTTTGACATCCTATATATTGAAGAGCACGTCTAGAACAAAGGAAAGCTGATTTCTATCATAGCAGAGTAAGAAAAAGAGAGAATTTTACATTTAAGAAGTAGAATTGCATCATTTGGAGTAGAGTTTCAAACAAAGAATTGAAATTTTCACATTCTTCTCAAGATTATTAGTCTCAGGTGATTTTTTTTTTCTCATTTTTGTTTTTGCGTAATTTTCATATGGCAATGTTAGGCTAGATATTTTTATGTTTTGAATGGATGACAAAACATATTGATTTTTGGTTTATTTCAAGACTTGTAGATTTTTGTTAAGTCTTGTGTTTATGATTTCATATGCATTAATTATGTTTGTTTTAATGTTTGCACACCATTGGGACATGTAAGTTGCTTATTTTGAGTGTTGAAAATTTCACAATACGTGTGATAATCCTATGATTAAATTCATGTTTTTCATATAAATTCAGACTAAGAATATGATCAGATCGTGTTAAAAAATATTTCATATATCTTGAAAAGAATATTGAATATTATCGAATTATCGATCATCACGAATACGTTAATCACATTAATTAACATAAGTCGAGTATTAGAACTAGACATGAGTAGGTGGTATCGAAAATCCAATACATTCATCTCATATTTGATAAAAATCAATTTTTATGGCTTTCATAGTTCAGTATAAAAATCGAAAATCAATCTCTTTTTTGTTACACTTATTGAATTTGGTAGTAATTAGTACACTAAAGTATAATTTTATTCCTCATGGGACAATTTCGTAACTCACTACGTATTACTTGTCAATGATCTCATACACTTGTGGGGTATTCTCGAACACATTCTCATTGTATTATTTAATTGCTTGATCACCAATTAGATAATTAGTTGTTTGTCGTAGTATTGGGATGCTCACAACATGTATAGAACACAACACGGTTAATACATGGGCAATAGATGTTAGAAATAACAATATCGCATATATAATTATATAGATAATCTAAAATTTAATACATTATAATATTTCGAATTCGTACTAAGAATATACTCGGGGTCCTAATTAGAATAGAATTAATTTATCTTGAAAAAGAAAGTTAAATATCTTAGCTTTATCGATTGTCAACAGTGCATGAACGGAACTAGATTACGTAATTGAGAATTGAAATGAATAATAATAGGTGGATTTAAAATCCAATACAATCCTCCATAATCTAATATTTTTACTACATTCTTAGATTAAGAATAAATAACAAAATTAATTATTTTGTGTTACATAATTTGAATTTCATATAAAACTAATAAACTTGAATTGACATTTATTCACCGTGGGACGATACTTTTAACTCATCAAATCTATTATTTTTCAATTATTTCCGTACACTTGCGGTTTTCGCACGAAAAACTATTTGACGAAGCTAAAAACACGAAGACTTCAATGACTGAGTTTGACCTGAAGTATTGGTGGTTTCAATGAATTTAGAGAAGGTGAAAGAGATATAGCTCCAACCCAATTGCTTGATTCTTCAAAGTACAAGACTGAGTGAAATTCAAAATAAGCATTGTTATCTTTTGCATGACTCAAACTTGGCAATCTTTTTGTAATCTCAGGAGCAAGAAGTTTATACAAAGTAAAGATTCTAGCTGTTTTAGGATCAACAATGCAATCTATAAGAGATATATCCAAACATTACATGTAGGGCTGGGCATGGGTTGGATTGGTTTTGAATCTAACCCAAACCCAACTTAACATGTTCGATTTAACAATAATTCAAATAGAAACCAATCCATTCACGATTGATTGGTTTGGAATTGACTCCAATTCAAGTTGGACAAATTTTTTATGGTCCCAACGATTGTGACCTTTTTCTTTGAATTTGAACAGTTTTTTAGAAGTTTCATATTATTTCAATTTGGACAAATTTCAATTACATTAAAAATTGTGATTTGAAAGGCCTTAAGTCGATTGAAGTTGGATCAATGGTCCATGGGGTTAAGTTCAATTTCAATAGAATAATATAAATTAAAATTTTCGTATAACCTGTTAAATAGATTATATCATGATTAAATTACATACATATTAAATCAATCTATATACATGTTGAATAACTGCATATTATACATTTTGAATAAAATGAATTCAACATAAATGCTAAAAATATTAAATTATCCAAACTTAATACAAAATTACCTCCTTCAATTCAAGTGTTTATTAAAAAATCACGTCAAAAAATCGAGTCGAGATGTCGAGGCACGAGCAGCAATGAGAGGCACAAGAGAATTTTGATCAATCGGTTTTTGGTTTTTGGTTTTAAGTGCTAATTTTCTTTTTAAAATATTTTTTAAATTTACTAGGTTGTGTTGGGTTTGTTTGGGTTTTAATAAATAACCTAGAACTCAACTCAATCCGACTTAAAATTTGATTTTCTAATCCAAACCCAACCTCATTGAACTAAAAATCCAATCCAAACTTATTGGTTTAAGTTGGGTTGATCGGTTGGACTGATTCAAATTTGTTTTTGCCCAACCCTTGTCAGATATCTTCCTCTGAGGTTGTTTCGTTTTTTATATCGCAAGTGTATGATATCGTAACATGTAGTATAGTTGACACTTGATCCCACGAAAACTCTGTTTTAGGATTTAATCTAATTTTTCTAACTCCTATTGGACAAAAGTGAGTAAATAATTATGAAGGTTGTGATTATTTTTCCTAACTATTTTTAACTAATTAAAAATACAAAATGATTGCAAACAATGGATAATTGAATATTAAAATATGTGATGACTATTAGGGCATAACAATTTTATCTATTAATCACCTTTATTTTTAATTCAAGATTCATAACATAGTGTAGTGTTCGATCGAATTCTTTTATTGTTTTCAATTTACCCCTGTTGAGTTCTCATTCAGCCTATTTAACTAATTAAATTCCATATCTGTATATGAATCAACTTTAGTTAAACGAAACACTAGTTCTAAAAATTCATATTATGACTGCAATAATTAGTAGAGGTATCTCTAACATTATACTAAATTACCGAATTTTACTACATGGTCTAAATGTAAAACCCACCTCTTGATTCGTAAAAGATCCACAATGTCATCAAATTAGTGATCAAGTAACTTAATGTATTAAACTCATAATAAAACCAACACATATATAAATAAATCACAGAATCTTGAATAAAAAAAATAATTGATCACAAGTTGACTACATTGTTTTCCCTAATATAAAAATTAATAATTCATATTGTAAAAATTAAAATGCGCAAAAGTGAAAAAATATCACCAAAAATTGACGAAACGTAAAATTTCTGATGTCCACCTTCTCTTTTATTTTATTTTCTTTCTTTCTCTGCGTTCTTTTAGTTTGACTTTTCCCACATTTCTCTGCATCTCTCCTCTTTCTTCTTCTTTTTTTCCCTTTCTTTTCTTTCTTCCTTGCCTAGGAATTCCCAGTGCCCCTCTTCTCCTTTTACCTTACGTGTTTTTTCTTTCTTTTCTCCGCCGCAATTCTTTTTTTTTTCCCATTTTTCTCGGGTTCTCCCCACTTTCGTGTGTGTGTATATATATATATATATATATGTTTAATTTGGGCTTCTAGTTAAAATTTTCAATGCAAGTTTATTGAGATACATTTAACTCGAATTCATTTAATATAATATTTCTCTCCAATATTTCATCTTTAAATTTTGCTATTTTTTGCCACGTTTGCATTCTTTTCTCCAATTCTTCATTGACACATAAGGTTTCACCTACAAAACACAATATAACATAAATTAGATGGAATTTAATCCAAAAGACCATATAATATCATAATTTAGGACCACAAATAAGTGTATAAACTACACTTATCACACCCCAAACTTGAATTTTTGTTTGTCTTCAAACAAAATTAAAATCTAACAAATACACAAACAAGAAATGCTAATTACCTAACTAGTGACTAGTAAAGTAACAAGTTTAGCTAACTAGTCTATCTTTTTATCTCGAGATTAAACTCATAATAACAAATATATGAACAGCTTCAAAATCACAATACAAAAATTAAAATCCACTTTTCCAATTGAAAATCGATGTGTGTGTGTGTGATGAATTAAGCATAGCATTATGAATTCATAAGTTGTTTCAATTCCCGACCATCAATGGTCAAATATGTTCTTTCATCACTCATAAGATTCACATACCTCCAAACTTATTCATTTTACTCTTTTCCAGTGTGTGAACTAAGGTTGAATTTTTTACTATCCCCATCTCTCTAGTTTGACAAAATTTCACCAATCGTAGTTCAACATTTTAATAAATAAGAATTCTCCATTAGGTTTGATTACTTCAATCTCTAGGAGTTAAACTAGGTTAATAATATCTTATCAAAAGTCAATTTTTCTTAAACAATTGTTTGAGACTTAACCAAGGCATTTGGTGCGTCTTCTATTCATGCACCTGCTTTTTTTGAAATTTTTTAGAATAATTTTTTCTATATTTGAAGCATTCTCTCCCTTAAACTTCTAAATGACTCATGTAACAAGCTTTTGGCCGATGACTCCCAAGTAATATGACCATAGGGCACCAAGTTTTAAAGACCCTTGCAAACTTAATTGCTTTAGTCATAAAGGCTACAAAGAGAAATTTTCTAATAAAATATTTTTAATATCTTGACTAGTGCAATGTCCCTTATTTAACACCAATTCAAGTAAAACAATCTCTAACTTGAGATTTTCACCCAATTGCATTATANTCCCCTTTTTTCCTTCCTGTTGACTTTTCTTTCTTCTCTTCTTTCCCCTTTTTTATGCCTTGATTAGTGCAATGTCCCTTATTTAACACCAATTCAAGTAAAACGACATCTAACTTGAGATTTTCACCCAATTGCATTATATTGACCTTAGACAATCCACACAAGATTTTTAATCTCACACATGGAATCCCTATTTATCTCAATCTTCCTACAATAGTGAAATCCCCCCAAACTATTCTAAATTTGGTCAAAAAATGTAAAATTTAGTGGTTTTGGATTTAGCATCTATGGTCCACTATTTCAATCTATTTAATTATGAAATCAACTCATTCCTATGCAATACTTAATTTAATTCATTTGTTCAATACATCAAATTTCACATGAAAAAACAAAAATTAATCTAATGATGCAACTTATTCACGATTCATAAATCAATTCATAATTTTATATATTCAGTATTGTTAGTCAGACCCACTAACTCACACAAGCACACAAAAGAAAAAGAATTTTTTAATTTATTTTT
This sequence comes from Fraxinus cuspidata, assembly GCA_903798385.1. Lineage (NCBI taxonomy): Eukaryota > Viridiplantae > Streptophyta > Magnoliopsida > Lamiales > Oleaceae > Fraxinus > Fraxinus cuspidata. Next base: position 15,509 of record CAIGRP010083185.1, read on the forward strand.
TATTACTTTTTAATTTTTTTTATTAAAGCAATAAAAGCACACAAAAACATATAAAACATTGAAAACTCATGTTTTCCACCCATATCTTAAACTGGATATTATATTCAATGTCTTTAATCCTAAATCCGCATATAAAGGGATGTCGAAGAATGTTAATAAAAGACTCCCCGGGTAACTTTCTTATTACTCCCGTTAGCTCCTTGGTCATAGAGATGGCAAAAATGCTCGCCGGCTCGGGCAACAAGGGCTCGGCATGAAAAAGGCTCGAGTCAGGCCCGACTCGGGCTCGATTCAATCGAGCCGAAGCACGTGACGAGCCTCATTTTGGGAAATTAAAAAATAAAGTTGTCCACGATGAAGGCATCTATCTTTTTACTTTTTACTTTTTGAAGTTTAAATGTATTTTTTATATATTAATATTTAGTTATTATTCATAACATGTATAAATTGCACAAATTTTAAATATATTATAAAAGATTATAGATTTATAACGAATTTAAAAAAAAAAACTTGAGTCGGTTCGGCCTGCTAGGCTCAAGCCTCATTTTTTTGGCCGAGCTTTTGATCGGCTCGGGCCCATAAAAGCTCGGACCTATTTTGCTCGAGCCGATCCCAAGCTTTGAGTTTCGGCTTGTGGTTCGGCTCGTTGACATGACCACTTGGTCACTATTAGTTTAAATGTTCCACGACTTCATGTTCCTGAAAAATCAAATAAAGCATCAAAATCAAATAATTGGAACAAGTGTTACTTAGTTCTAACATTTAATAAACTAACTAATATATTGAAGATATAAGAGGAAACAGGATATGGATGATGAGTTATAAATAAATTTAAAATAAACTAAACTATCATAAATTCAAAAACAAAATAAATAAAAAGGAAAAAAGTTTGGATTGGCTCCCAAGAAGGTTTTCTTTAACGTCATTAGCTTGACTTTGTGCCGCGATTATTCTGGAATAGCTAGTTCAATGCTTTCTTTAGCAGTGGAAAAATCTTCTACGTAGTGTTTGATGTGTTGTCCATCAATCTTGAAATTTCTCTTCGTTGGGTGGTATAATTCAATTGTACCGTAGGGAGACACTAGGGATACTATAAAAGGTCCAGACCATCTTGATTTTAATTTTCCTAGGAACAACTTAAGTCTAGAGTTGTACAAGAGCACTTGATCCCCCACTCTAAAAATTTGTTGTCGAATATTCTTGTCATGTCACTGTTTCGTCCTTTCTTTATAGATGGATGCACTCTCATAAGCTTCTCTCCTCAATTCCTCTAATTCGTGAAGCTGTAAAATTCTTGGTTCTCCAGCTTTTTCTAAGTCCATGTTCAATTGCTTCAATGCCCAGTGTGCTTTGTGCTCAAACTCAACTGGTAGGTGGTAAGCTTTCCCGAAAACTATTCGGTATGGCTACATTCCAATTAGTGTCTTGTAAACAGTGCGATAGGCCCACAAATTATCGTCCAATTTTTTGAAGCATGAACCCTTGAAAGGATCAGTTTCATCTCATTCTCTGGCACACATCTCCTGATAATTTGGTCTGGCCCTCTTCTGTATAAATTAGGGTCATCCCAATAATAGAATTTGGCCTCGTGGATAAACTTCTTCTTCTGCTAATAGGTAAAGTCTGGATCTACATACTTACTCGCTAAGTACTTAAACAATGTTCGCGTACCAAGGAGCCTTTTCCAATTGCAATAATTGCTCACCAGGAAAAACTTCGTTGATAACCACATCATCTAACTCTTTCAACTGCTCTAGCCTCGATAAGTTATCCGCTACCTAGTTTTCTATCCCGTTCTTATCATTAATTTTAATGTCAAACTCTTGCAGTACCAGAACCCATCGAATCAGCCTAGATTTAGCATCTTTCTTCTCGAATAAACATTTCAAAGTTGCATGGTTTGTATAGACTATCACCTTTGAACCAATCAAATAAGAACAAAATTTTTTGACGGTAAACTACTGATAACATTTCATTTTTAGTTGTTGCGTAGTTGATCTGAGCATTTGTCAAAGTTCAGCTAGCATAGTAGATGACATGCAAGACCTTTTTCTTTCGTTGACCTAGCACTGCTCCCACTTCGAAATCACTGGCATCACACATGAACTCGAAAGGGAGTTCCCAATCTCGTGCCACTTTAACAGATGCAGATGTTAACTTTTCTTTCAAAGTGTTAAAGGCATTTAAACACTCATCTGAAAAGATAAATGACACATCCTTCTCTAGTATTTTGCTAGAGGTTTTGTAATCTTTGAGAAGTCATGAATGAATCGTCTGTAAAACCCCAACTACCCTCAATAAGCTTCTAATTCCTTTGACTGAGTTAGGTGGCTGCAATTTTTCAATCACATGTATCTTTGCTTTGTCGACCTCAATACCTTATGACGAAATCCGATGTCCCAGCACTATCC